>WOVY01001845.1:0-16402 GCA_013436015.1 Rhipicephalus annulatus | reverse complement strand
TATGCTACCAGCGAGCGTATAATGTTTAGGACCGGCGCCAGGTCTGACAATGGATCGGCGTTCCTTTTGATGTTCCTTTTGAGTCGCCAAACGGGTGGGCGGCCGGTGTCCGCCATGTATTGTTCCCACCTGGCCGGAGGGTGCGGCGTCCTGCCGCCGCGGCGCCGTGAGCAGTTCGGGAGACCACCGGTGCAGCTTCTTCTTTGGAAGATGACGGCGGCGGCGGCGGCCGGGAATCGTCCCGCTAATTGAACGAGTCGTTCGGCACCCTTTGAAGCTTGTTTACGGCGGCCCTTTCGATGGATGCAGTCATCAACTCCAGACCCCTCGCCCAGCGACACACCTTGACGGGGGGGGAGCCGCGTTCGTGCCACATGGCCGTGCGGTGACCACGCTTCAGTTTTGAACGTTCGCGTGGACCGTGCGTGCTCGTCACCCTCGCGGGTAATGTGTGGTCCGTGATTGGACGGTGCCATCTGTACGCGGTCCCCGATCTAGGGATCTGGGGAGGACAGACCCTTTATAATGAGCCCCCACGGCTCATTCGGTGCTTTTTCGAGTGGAGAGCTCGCCTGTACGAAGAACGCCACTATATATCTAAACTTTCTTATTGAACTCTCTCTAATGTAAAAAACGTCTGTTCTCTGTTTTCCCATATAGCATTGCTTCTCGCTATAAGGGACGAGTCCGATGGGAGCCAGCTACCAACGACGAGACCCACAGGACCCAGACCACAACAACTGGATGGCAGCGGGGTGGGATCGAGCTCATCGACCAGGAGGCAATGCTGAGACCTGCTGTCTGGAGGACCTAGAGTCGGACAAAACTGCTTCGTGGCATCTCTGACAACACGGGAAGGAACGCGTCCGAATTCATGACTGCATAGGGTGAGTGCACTGCTTTTCTTTGCTGAGATATCACCAGGCTTTGCGTAGGATTGTAAACAAAGCAGTGATTTGGTAACGGTTGACGGAAGTATTGATAGTACGTCAAAGTTGTTTAGTTAAAAGAGTTAGCAGCACCAAGGACCGCCATGAATTTGAAGGACTAAAAAAGCCAGAGTTGTTAGAGTTGGCCCGAGAGCTGGGCCAGGTAATTGCCGAGACGAAAAGAAAGCATGAGATCATTGACGCATCGAGAAGATCGGGGCAGATGACGATGAGCTGAGCGAATGCTTGGAGGCTATTACGCAAAGGAAAGAGGAGCAGAGGCTCCGTGAGGAAAAAAGAGGAGCAGAGGCTCCGGGAGGAAAAAAGAGGAACAGAGACGTCGTGAGGAGAAAGAAGGAAAGAGAACGTATCGATCGTATGGAAATGAAAACGCCTAGAAATTGAACTAGCAAAGGCTCAATCAATGAACGGAGCTAGCGCAGTGGCACGAGAAAGAGAGCGCCGAATGACAGATTTGATGCCATCCTACGCGGGGTAGGAGGGGACATGGGTCTTTTCTGGTGCACTTTGAGCGCACGTGCGAGAGGGAAAATTTTGCTAAAAAACACGTGGCCCCAGCGCTTGCTTACGCTGCTGCCGTGTGAAGTAGCTGACATTATAGCCCGTATGGGTAAAGAAGACGCAGACGACTATGACAGAGTCAAAGCGAGTCTGCTCAAAAGTACAGACTGTCAGCGGAGGCGTTCAGGCGAAAATTTCGTGAGATCGAGAAAGCCAAAGACGAGTCATACCCAGAGTTTGCGTACACCTTAAAGGTAAATCTGGAGGAATGGCTTAGAGAGGAGGGTGCGCTTGGCGACGCGGAAAAGACTCTGCAGTGTTTTGCGTTGGAACAATTCTTTCGGCGTCTACCTGAAAACATTAGGTACTGGGTTCAGGATAGACAAGGAGTAGATACTATCACGAGAGCGGCAGAGCTCGCAGAGGAGTACGTAAATCGCCGTGCCCTCGAAGGCAAGGATGTCCCTAGGAGGGAGATTAGTAAATATCGGGCCGACAAGCCTCCGCGATGGACAAAGTCGGGTCGGTATATGCCGAAGGAGGGTTTAGACTCCAAAGGAAGCGGTGATGAGAAAAACAAGAGAAAGGAAGAAGCACCCGAGAAAAGGGCGGAAGGGCAACAGAAAAAGGCGTTCGAGGCCAAGAAGCCGATAGTTTGCTATAACTGCCAACAGACGGGGCATATTTCTTTGGGTTGTAAGAACCCGAAAGTTGTGTTAATGTCACTCTGTAGTAATGACGAAAACATGAAATTGCTAGAACCATACATCCGAGACCTAGTCGTGAATGGCCAACCGTGCCGCGTGCTCCGCGATTCGGCCGCCACTATGGATGTAGTGCACCCGTCCTATGTCGAGGAGAGTCAGTTTACAGGAGAATGCGCGTGGATAAGACAAGCAGTAGAGACAAACAGTGCCTGTCTCCCAGTAGCAAGAGTCCGCATCGAAGGCCCTTTCGGTGTTCTAGACACTGAAGCTGCCGTTTCGGCCACATCTCCCAGTGCAATACCCGTATTTGTTCTCAAATAAATCAGAGTACTTGCTGCGACAAAAAGGAATTGGGGTTCAGTGAGGGTAATCGTACAGGCCTTAACTCGATCCAAAGCAAGGGAGCTCGCCGCTCAGACAGTTTGTAAAGATCCGGTGGCAGACGAAACAAGCTTCAGCGGCAGAGCCTTCTTTACCTGGCACGAAACTGGACCGCCCTATAATGGAGCCTCAAAACACAATATCTAAAGAAAGATGTAAGAAACCGGATGAATCCGAGGCATCTCGAGAAGTAGAATGCACTATAAAGCTGTTAAATGTAAGTCCTACAGAACTGATAGTGGAACAGGAAAATGACTCCACTCTCCGTAACTTAACGCCAGACGCGAAGGAAGGGGTGGCTAAGCAAAACATTCAGTTCACCAAGAAGGGGGGCGTCTTGTACAGAAGTACACAAGTCGAAAAGGAGTTCGGTTTAATCAGCTAGTCGTACCGTATCCTTTCCGCGAGGAGCTGCTGCACCTGGTCCACGGAGGTTTGTGGTCAGGGCATCTCGGCATCAAAAAAACAAAAGAATGTTTGTTACGGGAGTTTTACTGGCCCGGCTGCTTTCGGGAGGTGGAGGCATTTGTAAGAAGCTGCGACACGTGCCAACGCGTTGGCAAGCCAGGGGATAAGGCTAAAGCACCTATGAAGCTGGTCCCCATTATCACAGAACCGTTTCGCAGGCTAGTTATAGACACAGTGGGTCCACTTCCTGTAACGCAGTCCGGGTACCGGCACATACTCACAGTGCTCTGCCCGGCCACGAAATTCCCGGAAGCAGTACCGTTAAAGGAGCTCAGCTCGGAGGAGGTAGTTAAAGCGCTTTTATCTATCTTTGCACGTGTAGGCTTCCCCGCAGAAATTCAGTCCGACCAGGGATCTGTTTTTACAAGTGCACTAACCTCGACATTTCTAGAAAAGTGTGGCGTTAAAATCATCCACAGTTCAGTGTACCACCCTCAGTCAAATGCTGTAGAAAAGGTACATTCAGTCATGAAACGGCTGCTACGCGCCCTTTGTTATGGAGCAAAAAGAGGATTGGGAGGCTTGCTTGCCCGCAGCTATGTTCGCGCTTCGGATCGCTCCTCACGAATCAACAGGGTTTTTCGCCTGCGGAGCTTGTTTACGGACGTGCTCTTCGCTCCCCACTTCGCATTGTTCGAGAATCTTGGGAGGGCCGGGCGGACGACCCTTCGGTAGTGCATACGTGCTTGAGCTGTTAGACCGACTTCACGCAGCTCAAGAACTAGCGGAGCAGGAAATGCGCAGAGCTCAAAACAACGCTAAGCGCTATTATGACAAGACAGCCCGGACGCGAAGCTTTCGAGTAGGGGAAAAAGTGATGATACTGAAACCCTCACTGAAGAATAAACTTCAGGTCCAGTGGGAGGGACCTGTTGAGGTAGTTCAGAAATTGTCAGACACAAATTACTTGGTTACTGGACTGGGAAGGCGTAAAACGCAACAGGTGTACCACACTAATCTGCTCAAACCGTACCAGCAGAGGCATGCCGTTGTAAACATGTCGCTCAATCAACCGGAAGAAATGCCTATTGATTTCCCGGAGTTAACAACAGAAAACAAAGACATTGGCGAGACTATTAGTAACCTGGTAGAGCAGGCGGAGTTGGAGCCAGATCAGAAAGCGGAACTGAAGGAACTATTGTTTGACTTTAAAGAAACATTTTCAGACACACCTGGCAGAACCAAAGCCCTAGTTCATGATATTGAGCTGACATCTTCGGAACCAATTCGTTCTAAAGCTTACCGCGTTTCCCCGAGGCAACGGGAAATAATGGCCGCGGAGATAAACCGAATGCTCGAGCTAGGAGTGATCGAGCCAGGAGAGAGTGATTACACCTCGCCTCTGATCTTGGTTGAGGTCCCAGGGAAAGAGCCGCGACCGTGTATTGACTATCGGAGGCTCAACTCGATTACAAAGGACCAAACTTATCCAATTCCGCATATTGAGGAAAGGCTTGAGCAAGTCAGCAGTGCCAATTTCATCTCGACTTTGGATTTAGTCAGGGGATACTGGCAGGTGCCTCTAACTGAAAGGGCTAGTAGGCTTGCGGCGTTTATTTCCCCGATGGGAACATTTCGGCCGAAGGTCCTTAGTTTTGGATTAAAGAATGCCCCTTATTGCTTTTCTGGCCTAATGGACAAAGTGTTACAGGGTATGGAGGACTTTGCCCTCCCGTACCTAGATGATATTGCTATTTTTTCTTCTTCCTGGATAGACCACATGAAACACTTGCGAGCTGTGCTATGTCGTCTGCGTGAGGCCGGCTTAACAGTGAAGGTTGCGAAATGCCAATTGGGGCGCGCTGAGGTAGCTTATCTAGGGCATGTAATAGGCCAAGGCTACCGCCGGCCGTCAGAAGTAAAGCTGGCCGCAATAGACAACTTTCCCCAACCACGAACCAAGAAAGACATTCGGTCGTTTCTTGGATTGGCCGGTTATTATCAAAGGTATATCCCGCGTTACTCTGACATTGCAAGTTCCTTGACAGACGCTCTTAGAAAGACTGAACCCCAGACCGTAAAAATGGGATGGGGGCCAAGGAACATGCATTTTCTACGCTAAAGAAGGCACTAAAAAGTCAGCCAGTGTTGAGCGCGCCTGACTACTCTAAGCCGTTCATTCTTCAGTGTGACGCCAGCGACCGGGGTATGGGTGTCGTGCTTTGTCAGAGGGGAGAGAACGACCAGGAACACCCTGTACTGTATGCCAGTAGAAAGCTTTCTGTTCGTGAGGAAGCATACAGTGCCTCAGAAAAGGAATGTGCCTGCGTTGTTTGGGGCTGTGCAGAAGCTAGCTTGCTACATCGCCGGTTCTAGGTTCACAATAGAGACTGACCACTGTCCCCTCACATGGCTACAGTCCATGTCATCGAAAAACGGCCGTCTTTTGCGCTGGAGCTTAGCTCTTCAACAATACACCTTTGATATCCATTACAAGAAGGGTAAACTCAACAGCAACGCAGATGGTCTGAGTCGTTGTCCCTAGTACCCCGAGGGCTTCAAAACGATTTTCTGCTTTCTATCCTCGATTTGAGGCCCACTAGTTTTCTGTATTTATCCAAACATGTGTCAAGTGTTTTGTTTAATGTCTTCAAAAGTGGCTGATATGGTGTTGCGACTCGGCGGGGGCCACAGGAATAAAGTTGAGGTAGAAGGAAATGACTTCCACAGGTGAATCTAAGTCTGGTGATTCTGAGTAGGGAATTGCCGTGTGCTTGCTCGTGTGTGGGTGTGCTTTCGGCGCAGTTTCCGCAGTTCCTCATTGGTGGTGGGCGGAAAATATGGTGGAGAGGGGTCACCTCATCCCTGCGAGCAACGCCCTCTTGGTCAATGATCATCGGATCCAGTGTTCGGGACAAAAATAATAGAGGAAGAGCCGACAAGCTGCAATACAGATCCCGCTGCACAGTACCTGCTGGCCACTGCACCTCGGGATCTTCTTTCCCCGGCGGAGAGGGCTGTTAGGACCGGCGCCAGGTCTGACAATGGATCGGCGTTCCTTTGATGTTCCTTTTGAGTCGCCAAACGGGTGGGCGGCCGGTGTCCGCCATGTATTGTTCCCACCTGGCCGGAGGGTGCGGCGTCCTGCCGCCGCGGCGCCGTGAGCAGTTCGGGAGACCACCGGTGCAGCTTCTTCTTTGGAAGATGACGGCGGCGGCGGCGGCCGGGAATCGTCCCGCTAATTGAACGAGTCGTTCGGCACCCTTTGAAGCTTGTTTACGGCGGCCCTTTCGATGGATGCAGTCATCAACTCCAGACCCCTCGCCCAGCGACACACCTTGACGGGGGGGGAGCCGCGTTCGTGCCACATGGCCGTGCGGTGACCACGCTTCAGTTTTGAACGTTCGCGTGGACCGTGCGTGCTCGTCACCCTCGCGGGTAATGTGTGGTCCGTGATTGGACGGTGCCATCTGTACGCGGTCCCCGATCTAGGGATCTGGGGAGGACAGACCCTTTATAATGAGCCCCCACGGCTCATTCGGTGCTTTTTCGAGTGGAGAGCTCGCCATGTACGAAGAACGCCACTATATATCTAAACTTTCTTATTGACCTCTCTCTAATGTAAATAAACGTCTGTTCTCTGTTTTCCCATATAAGCATTGCTTCTCGCTATAAGGGACGAGTCCGATGGGAGCCAGCTACCAACGACGAGACCCACAGGACCCAGACCACAACAATAAGCAAAACTTTGCAAAAATAACGAGGACTATGGAAGAGTGTGCACAACACGTCGACGAGAGCTAATTTTCAACATTTTTGACAGCTTAACCACTAAGGAAAGCTCTGCATTGGTACAAAGCGATCGGCCAGATTATTACTTGTGTTTTAAGGCATAGCAATCGTACCTGCTTCTTTCCGTAGCAACATTATTATTGCACACTTCAATCTCACTGTTTCATATATTATATCACGGTTCTTTAAAAAAGAGCCCTGGTCTCGGGGTTCTGATGACAGAGAAACAAAGAAGAAATATTTTTGCATATGGCAAAACAACCATCAATTGGATGTACTACATAAATTATATTAGAAGCACTATCTCAATTGGGCTGCAATTCAAAAGAATATTCGAGACAGCCACACCAAATTACGTATATATTTACAGATTTTGCCGACTGCACTCAGCCTATTGTGTGCTGTATGTTGGTGTTACTGTGTTCTGCGAATGGTACTGAAGTCAGAATCAGGATGCTGACAGCATGGCACCAACAGTCAACTGAGCCTAGCAGTTTTAAGCCAGCACCTGACAATCGTATATGATGTCACAAATATATGATGCAGCAATTTCTTCCGAAAATGACCTCATGTGGTCCAACCATCAAATTGTTTAAGATGATGTGTAGATTTCAAATAACATACCGATAGTGACACCGTTCATCGTGTTTGATTCTATACATATGCCATGCGGCATGACAAATTCCAGACAAACATTTCAGCATTCTCCCCAGCCGTGAATTCTGTCATGCTTGCCTCAACGACCTACTCATCGCGAGTTCATCAGATGAGCACAGTTCACATCTGAATTTAGTAACCTAACACCTGAAAAAGGCACATTTGTCAGCATAGGCAAACTAGGCATTTGATGTCCAAAAGCTCAGCTTTCTTATCCTTGTGTTCTCCGCATCCAGTAATCAGCTCTACCCAGGCAGACTTATAGGTGTTGAGAACTTTCCATCTCCGAATACTATGCTGAGAAGCCGTACAAGCTCCTTCGTCTTATTTTTGTGAAGTACGCACTATACTAACATTTTGTACTATGGTGCCAGGTCACTATACATATTCCCTCCACTTCATGCTATTGATACACAGAAATGCTATTATATTGAGCACCCATAGACCAAGAACGCTCATACAAATTTTGGGGGATCAAGAGACGCTTGGACGAAAGTATATGCTACCCCGTGCATATCAAATGAGATTTCCACTATATATCTTTGTAGGACATCTTGAATGCAGTTGTGCTAGATCACCGACTCGTCAAAAGAGTACATATGGCGGCCAAAAAGTTCCATGACATGTCCTGAAAACTTATGCCCGCTATCTGAGCAGCATCGCAGCATTTTTTGTGGAGACTGAAGCCAACAGATCCTCAATAATGCCACTGATTTATGTGGTTGGCCCTGTAAAAATATCGAACAATGTGACAATGCGACAGAATTTTGAAGTGCCGGAAATCAATCTGCTCAGGTAGTACGTACATCCACGTGATGCTATACTACACCATATGTTATTTGTCTGGGGAAGTTTTTGGATTTCCCGTGCACTTGGGTGTATGTGAAAGACAGTCTAATTGTGATACACCTAATTGTGCTTATAAGTGGGCATGAATGGTTAGTGATGTCATTACAATATTACATGGAATTACGTGATTTCTTTATCACAGATTGTTTGAGTACATCTCGTATCGGTACAGGTTACACTCCCTCAGTTACAATCGTGGTATCAATATTCCCATGAACTGCAGGAGATGTCAAACACATCAGAAACATATCATAGGAGCTGTCAACATTGTCATTGATGCCCTGTCACATAGCCCAACCAACATGTTCACCTGTCCCAGAGAATTATACACCTGAATAAAGTGTCGCCTGGTTCACTCATATTGTACAGTTAAGAGTGTATATGACTACTAATGTACACTAAGAGCGATTAGCGTGGTCTTGCAGTCTTGCTGTGGCTCCAACAGTGCATCGCTATTGTCAAAGTTTGTTTTGTTTGTGCTTGCTCGCAGTGTGCGGGGATGCTGAGTTAAATCCTGGCCCCTCCAGCGGCAGTAACTCCTCTGTTTAATTCATGCTCAAGGAATTATTACCAGGGCACAGTAGATGACTAAGAAAATAACGGCGCTTAGGGAACAACAGACTGGCATAGAAAGACTGGTGGCAGATCATGAAGCCAGGTTTTCTGAGCTAGAAAACAAAGTTTCTCGTGTTGATTACCTCGAACGAACTGTTCAATTTCTGGAAGCAAAACTGACTGACATCGAGGATAGGAGCAGGCGTCAAATATGGTAGTATTCGGTATCTCTGAAGACCCGAATGAAACGGAATCAGTCCTTAAAAGTAAAGTTCTCGATGACACTTTCGCTGCAAAGACTGGTATTTTTTGTAATTCCATTGGTAGAATCCGTCGACTTGGGAGGCCGGGCAAAGAAAGACCAGTCATAGTATATTTCCACGACTCTAATGAAAAGCAGCTTGTACTGAAGAATATTTATAAATTGAAAGGCTCCAGTATATCGATCCAAAAGGACTATTCCCAAAATACACTGATAAAGAGAAGACACCTATGGAATAGAGCAAGGGCTGAGAAAGAACAGAAAAAAAGGTTACCTTAACTATTGACAAACTTCGGGTTGGCAATGAGGTTTTCTTTTGAGATGAACTAAAAACTCGAGAATCCAAATTCAGGCGGACGAGGGCACTTCGAGGAATGACTGACACGCACCCTTAGCACCTAAGGAATTGCGTGTGCTAAACATTAAGGTGGCAGGCCACTCAAAAACAAAAACTTTTTAAGGGCAGGCAGCGTTAAAATAACTTTTCCCTCAAAACCAGCATGTATAATTTAATTCACTCAGCTATTTACAGAGCAGAATATTGAATATTTATTTATTGTGAGGTAATCTTTGTCAAAAATTGCATTAAAAGTGCCAGCCACGCCAGCTGTCATAAGTGACTAATAGGTGGCTTTATTCAGTAAAGCTTCCACATTTGTGTAACTAATAGCTGGAACTATGCAGTGAACTAGAATAAATATTATGCAACAAATATCAAGGAAGCAATGCTAAAAACAAAAAAACGGGGAAAAAGAGCCAATTTAGACTCACCCTGATGGAGAATTCAGCTGTGAACTGAAAAATATTCGATGGAATTCTTTTACTCTAGTACCTGCACAGGCAAATATGTTGTAAATCATTGTGCAAAACTTTAGTTTAAACTATACGCTGAGAAATACATTATGAAAGTTTGCGTCGCAACATTTGGAGCAAATAGTTATTTTCAAAAAAACGTCAACAAAGATTTCCGAGCTTGCAAAAAGGGTCACAATGTTCACATGCAGGCCTAAAATGCACCAGATTCATCGCTGGGCCCTACTGCGGAAGCATGATTGTCTATTTTTGTTCGGGTGGCTGCTCGTCTTTTCTTCCTGGCCTGTTTTTGTCCCATCCGCTGACTTGCGTTTAGCACTCTGCATGCGCAGGTGATCCCTGGCGATGCAAGCTTTCGTCATGTGGTACCCTGGTTCTATGCCAGCTTGCCTCAGGATTTCTAGGGTGCTTACACTGCCTTTATTAAAGTGTGCCACAGTATCATGCAAGGCAAACATTATTGTAGGCAAGCTTACGTAGACCTCTTTGGGTGCCCGCTGCCATATTCGACCATTAAAACACCCATTAGCATTTTGAGTCTTTCCATGAAGGCACTTCATTAGAAGTTCATCAGAGCACAGATCACTGTAGACAGTTTTAACTTTGTTGAGGACATCATTTGGAAGTCCTGCTTTGTGTATATAGTTCTCTTGGCCGAGTGCTTCGACCCTTCGGTATCCGCACCAGCTTTTCGATCCAAGTGGACACAGGCCATGTCTCGGCTGCTTGTCGGTAGAGCTGCAATGAAAAAGACTGGCAAGGGTAGCCTTTTTCATTGCAGAAAGGTTCCCTACATTCGCTCTTAAGGCGATGCCATAATAGTTTTGAAGGTGGTCAAAGAGGGCATCAGTGAGCTTTCCCTTACCACCGAGTCCACGCACTGTCTTCTTTAGTTTTCTGAGGCGGCAGCCAACACGCTTCTGGACATGCCCAATACATTCCAGGTTCTGCACACTGCCCTTTCCATAAATGTCTTTGACAGCGGCATGGCTCTTGGAATCACCATCGCCATAGTAATTGCAGGTACTTCAAATCTCTTTTGCCTTTTGACCTTTCAAATATTCGGTATAGACCAACCATCACCATACTTCCAGCACTCCGTTGATGGTTTGCTAGACAGGAAGTGTGGTTTGCCTTCCATTCCTGGTATGAAGCACTATCTTGCCTCAAATTGCTTTTGGTTTTACAAGACTCACACGAACTAGAAAGGGCCGCAACATCAATAACCTTTCCCGTGTCAACGAACAGACACAACAGACACACAACCGTTCAAAGATGAATGGCCACGCTTCTGCCACGTGTAATCACCTGAAACACCACACTCGGCACTCCCCATAACATGACGAACTACCACAGCAGCATCAATCATCGACTTCGACGCCACTTCTCCTGCCGCTGCGGAAAGCCGAGATGACAATCGTCGTAGGCGGAGTGACGTGGAGGAGCAGGCATGCTCATCAGTTTGGAAAAAGTTTTCGCACCAGCGTGCCTTTTTTCTAACTGGCGCATCACGTAAACCAGACGTAAATTGTTCTCGTCGGCACGACCCATCTTTCTTGACGTATGAAATGCGCGCTTGAACCCACAGTTGGTACACAAGACCGCATAAGTCGACCATATTCCTTGGTGAGAGCATTCCTCGAGCTTCAGTGTTGTGTTCATGCATTCGGAACATGCCAGCGATGAAAACACTGAATAAAGAATACCAATGTCCACTATACTGTTCTCTTGGAGCGCATAATTCTCTAGTGGAGCCTGGTACCCCTTGTTTATGTCCCCAAGCTTCGTCGCGGTCGCCGCGAAATACCAGCTTCTGTGTCAGTAAGCAGCCTCGTCATCGTGTAACAATTTCCAGCAAACATGCGCTTCCTCGTTTTTGTGTTCTGCACTTTCCCATGCTGGTCGTAATATGATCCAGATGGCCTAAAGATACAGCCCTAGTAGCGTTGACACGTGGAACAAATGCAGAACGAAGCCTGACGTAGCCTGACCAAGGCGAACAACAATATTCCGACGAGCATCGTGCGTCCCCCTTGTGGCTGCTGTTAGAGATTAACGAAAACTTTTAAACACAAAGTTGTATTAAATGACATCATCTTATATGACAGTCACAATAAATGCTATGAAGTATTTTGAATAGCATGATTATAGACAAACAAACACTTGCTTCTGAAAGTGATTTTTCAAAACCGATACCACAGTTGGAACTGTGGTATCGGTTTTGCTGTAGGAGCATAGGTTATAGAAATCTTGCTGTAACTCGCAAACTGATGACGCTAGGAGGATAATTTTTGTTTGCAACATATATGTAAATGTTTGGGCGTGTAAGAAGAACAAAACCCTAAAAATGTATTTCGCGTAGTAATGACTTTTGAAGGTTGCCTTCCATGCTCGAAGCATTGTTACTAAGTCTGAGAATCCTGAATTGCTTATCTTGAGTTACAGTGCTCACGTAGTTGTTTTAACTGAAACGTGGCTGCATGACGATATTGATGACATAGTTGTTTTCCCTTCATCTTATCAGACCTTTCGTCGCGATAGGCCTTCGAGGTGGGCGGAGTTTACAGTTTTGGTTAAAGAAAACATATCTGCTGTTCTCTTACGTAAAGCTAATAACTTAGAAACTGTATCAATGAAACTTACTTGCTGGGGTAAACCATTTTTTGTTGTTTTCTGGGTACCGAGTTCCTAACTCACCTGCCAAATTCCTTTCTTACCTTTGCAAATATATTGCATTCTTTAAAGGTACCAATGTGATGCTTATAGGTGATTTTATTCTCCCAGGGCATTGATTGGAGAATTCGCCCTTCTTTGTAGAATCCCAACTTGCCACGTCAACTACCTACGCAACACTATGCTTTTTCATAAGTTACAGCAAGTTGCCAAACAACCGACACGTATTCACGATACGTCAGCAACAATTTTCTATCTTATTTTTGTAAGTCAATCAATTGAAAACTTTTTCTGTCTCCGTTGAACCTGGCAATTCGGACCACCAACTCGTGTATTCACAGGCTTATTGAAAGCGTGTGACGTCATTAAAAAGGACATAATCGCTAATAAAGAATAATCTAGAGCCTATGACGGAAGTGTTTTAGATTATCTTCAAATATTTCTTGACAGTTTCCAAGACCATGATATTACTGCACTTTGGAACCGTTTTAAAGAAATTATCAATCATTGCCTCAACAATTTTATCCAAGCAAAACTAAACGTACATCTAAGCTACCCCCTGGATGACAAAAGATATCTTGGAACTTAAGAATTAAGCGCTAAGACGGCGGTGTGCTTCACGTGAAGCTTTCCAACAAATGCAAGAGATCTTAAATCTAAAAGTCAGCCATGCTAAGCGTTGGTACTTCTTGCATACGCTACCAGAGTTTATTCGCTCTGCGACACAAAAAAACAAAACTTTTCAGGTTTTTTAAGAAAAAAGAACCAGAAAATTTGCCACATTTTACACGAGGAAATCATCGTTACCGAAAGGCACAACAATGCGCAATAATTTTAATGAATACTTCCACAGTGTTTATTCGAGTTTTGATGCTACTACACTTCATAACCGCAGACCATACTTAGCTGCTCCTGATAATGTATCAATGTCAGGTGTCGTTTCTATGCTACTTAACCGTAAACTAAATCTTCCTCAGGTCCAGATGATATACCTAATGTTTTTTCTGAAAAGATATGCAGAAGCGTTAGCAGTTTTCATAGCTGGTATATTTTCAAATGTCCCTGTCTTCAGCTACATTGCCTAATGATTGGCTTTTAGCACGTGTTGTACCCGCACTAAAAAAAGGTAACCCCACACTAGTAACAATTTATCGCCCTATTTTACTAAGTTTGTCATGTTTCCAAACTACTTGAACTTATCATAGCTAAGGAAATTAATGGGGCTTTTAGAGGATAACAGCATACTGTCGTACTGTCCACATGGCTTTCTCAAAGGTTCTCTACCATGACACAGTTAACAACGGATATTGTGATTTTGCTAATGTTCTTGATGCGTCAGATCAGCTTGATGTAATATTTCTAGATTTCAAGAAAGCGTTCAATCTTGCATTACATAGCAAGCTTATTACTAAACTAGAATTGATTAATCTTCCTGATTATTTTAGTTAATTGGGTGGCTGCCTATCTGGCTAACTGCAGTCAGGTCATTTCTATTAATGGCCACTAATCTGAGAAACTACCAGTCTCTTCTGGTGTGCTTCAGGGCAGTGTCCTTGGCCCCTTATTATCCTTGATATTCATTATTGACATACCAAAAAAATTCATTTCCCTATTCAAATTATTATATTTGTGGATGATTGTGTACTTCATAATGAAATTAAAAGCAATGAAAATCAAGTATCGCTCAACAATGATCTCCCGAAGTATTCTTTCTTGGTGTAATTGGTCGAGCATGCAGGGAAATGTCAGTATACAGTGTATATGTCAATCACTAGAAAGAAATATAAAAAACTTTTTTGGGGTACAAACTGATTTCCGAAATGTTTGCAGAAGTGAATGACTACAAGTACCTGGGAATCACAATAACTAACAACCTTTAATTGGAATACGCACATACCAACATATGCAACCACTTTGTTCAGAAACTTCGTTTTTCTCAGACATAAACTAAATGATGCAACCTCTGGTACAAGATTAACGGCTTATACATCACTGATTTGGCCTAAACTCGAATACGCCAGCATTAACTGAAATCCGTACACAAAAAGTAATGTCCATAGACTGTAAATCATTCAGCGTAAATGTTTCAGGTTCATTTATTCTAGATATTGTATAATAGTGATTCTCCTTCAAGATTTATCATGCAGATTAGTATTCAAACATTACAACCTTCGCAAGAAAAAACACAGAGACTGAAATTCCTGTTTGCACTGAAAAATAAACTCGTGCCATAAACCCAAGTCCTTATTTTATTGTCGCTTACTGTTCGACCAACACGGCATCGTCATGCTGACTCTCTAACACCCCTATTGGGGACGCAATAATCTTTTTAAATATTCCTTCTTCCCACGAAATATTACGAATGGAACAACCTACCATTTCCCCCTTACATTACGACGATTTCATAAAACATGTTACTATTTCAACTTCTGACCACAATGTACCTACTTTTATAGCTTCATTATATGTTATCCGCTGTTTCTTGATCCTTAGTTTAAAAAGCACATGTCACTAGTCTTATCCCATGCTTCTTTGTATATATACGGCTGATGTGCTTTCACCGCATTGGTCTTATTTCAGTGTGTGAAAACTTTTTATTTGATGTTTCTACTTTTGTTACTTTACCTTGACGTACCACATTGAAGGAAATATGTAGTTTTTGCCATATTGTTTGCTGCAGTTTCTTTTGTACACAGGTCAGCATTATGCTTTTGCTGAGTATGCGATTTCTCTGCCTTTATTTGCTTTGTTCGTGTCCTTTACCCTTCCTGCTAGGGTTCCTGTTCGGGCCTGCAGTAATTTATAAATAAAAATAAAAGTAAAATAAAACAAAGTTTGTCATCTGCAAGAAATATAAGCTTCCATGCTGCTGGACTTTCAGGGGTGCACAGTCGTTTGCCAGTAACAAAAGACATATTAGCATCAACACATGCTGTGACCCAAGAAGTGACCATTTGCAAGCCCACTTGCAAGCACAATTAGGCATATTACTAGACTGTCTTTCTTGCACAAATACACAGGAAGTACAAAGGCTTCCCCACACAGATAACGTAAAGTGTATGGCATCACGTGGCTTTACCTATCACCTGTGTCGAATGCTTTGCAGAACTTAAAGATTAAATCACATTGTGACATTGCTGGATATGTTTGCAGGCCCAACCACTCGATTTAGCGACATTTCTGAGGATGTTATCGTGACATTGACTATACTGCTGCCTTGCAAAAGACAAACTTATAGGCTTGTGTTGATTGCATGGTTCAGCGTTGGGTGTGTATATATTCTTACTCTATACATTTCTAGGTTACGCACTATTGCTCCTGCTTTTGTAGCTGCTGGCTGCGTCACTTATGTCATCCTTGGTCTCAACAGATAGAGAAAGCCGAAATGGACCTACAGTATTCCACCAAGCCCCTACCTCCCAATAAGCAATAGAAATAATGAAACCTATATGCTTGACATTAAAGGCAGACATTGGTTACAGCACTGTAAAACTTGGTTTAGGCGTGAGTGAGTGTAGGTCTACCAAGTGACATGTTCTTTTACTCTGATCGACACGAAGCCAACCTTCCTGCCATGTACTACACATCTCGTCTATGTTACATCATAAAGAAGCTTTACCTATAGCTGCGTGACAGCGCATTAGAAGGCACATTTGGTAGCAGTGAACTAGACTCTTGTACACGCATGCATAATGAAATATTATGGGCTAACCATCCCTCATTGGTGTCAAGTTCCAACTTTAAAATTCTTTCTCTCAAGTAACGTTTACTGAAGTTTTATGAAACAAAACACATGACTCACTTCCTATCTAGAAATCATCAGCACAAACAGTGGCCTGAAACAGCAAAAATAT
>WOVY01001844.1:0-258197 GCA_013436015.1 Rhipicephalus annulatus | reverse complement strand
GCACAGATAGCAGTCTCGGACTGATAGCGGCGAACGGAGCGTCGGCCTTCGATCAACAAACTGACAAGCGGCGAAGCGCGTCGGCATTTATACTCTTGTCGTCGAATGTTCTAGCGTTATCGCTGGCGGTGGCGTAGCTTCCAGAACAATCTGTACCGTTCGCACAGTGGGCGTGATCTTATCGAAATGATCTACTACAGTCCGGAACCTTCTAGAAAACTGCAGGCGCGGTTTGCGCTAAGAATCGTGTGGTGTTTTGGGACGATAACAAAAACTTAGGAAATGGAACGTGGCATTGCCCCCCTCTGAAAAAAGGCATCGTCCCGATGCTTTAACTAAAGATGAAAGTACAATAATAATGAAAGAAAGTACAATGAGTAAATTCTGATACAAACAAAAAAAAACACTGGTTCAGTTTGTTAACGCGCATGAAACGGCTTGAGGCGCGCGACATGGACGACTTCAGGTCGCGATCGGCGTCGTTGAGAGTTCGTGATGCCGTCGGGGACAACCTCATAATCAAGTGGGCCGAGACGTCGAACCACCTTGTACGGTCCGAAGTACCGTCGCAGAAGCTTTTCACTTAGTCCACGTCGGCGTATCGGCGTCCACACCCAAACACGTTCACCGGGCTGGTATTCCACGAAGCGTCGTCGAAGGTTGTAACGGTGGCTGTCGGTCGTCTGTTGATTCTTGATACGGAGACGCGCAAGTTGTCGGGCTTCTTCGGCTCGTTGAAGGTACTCGCTCACATCGAGGTTTTCTTCGTCGGTGACGTTGGGTAACATGGCATCGAGCGTCGTTGCCGGGCTCCTTCCGTAGACCAATTTGTATGGAGATATCTGCGTCGTCTCCTGCACCGCCGTGTTGTATGCGAAGGTCACATACGGAAGAATGGCGTCCCACGTCTTGTGTTCGACATCGACGTACATTGACAGCATGTCGGCGATCGTCTTGTTAAGCCGCTCGGTGAGGCCGTTGGTCTGTGGGTGGTACGCTGTCGTCCGGCGATGGTTTGTTTGGCTGTATGCCAAGATCGCTTGAGTTAAGTCGGCAGTGAATGCCGTTCCCCTGTCGGTGATAAGGACCTCCGGGGCGCCGTGACGTAGGACGATATTTTCGACGAAGAACTTAGCTACCTCGGATGCGCTGCCTTTTGGCAGGGCTTTTGTTTCGGCGTAGCGGGTGAGGTAGTCGGTAGCTACCACGATCCACTTGTTTCCGAAAGCCGACGTCGGGAACGGCCCCAGTATGTCCATACCAATCTGCTGAAAAGGTCGGCAAGGTGGATCAATTGGCTGCAGAAGTCCCGCTGTCCTTGTCGGCGGTGTCTTGCGTCGCTGACAGTCCCCGGCATGTTCTAACATAACGAGTGACGTCGGTGGTAAGACGTGGCCAGTAGTACCTTTCTTGTATCCTCGCGAGCGTGCGAGAAACACCGAGGTGCCCTGCCGTCGGATCGTCGTGCAAGGCCTGCAGGAGTTCTGGTCGCAGAGCTGAAGGCACCACAAGGAGGTACTTAGCTCGAAGCGGTGAAAAGTTTTTCTTTTGTAGAAGACCGTTTCGTAGAAAGAACGACGCAAGTGCGCGCTTGAATACCTTCGGGACTTCGGCGGTCCTGCCTTCGAGGTATTCTATTAGGGCCTTAAGTTCCGGGTCGGCCCTCTGTCGTTCAGCGAAGTCGTCGGTAGTTATCGTTCCTAAGAAGTAGTCGTCATCCGGGTCATCGGGTAGCGGTTGGTCGACAGGCGCACGAGAGAGACAGTCGGCGTCGGAGTGTTTTTTGCCGGACTTGTAAATGACAGTAATGTCATATTCTTGAAGTCTCAGGCTCCATCGTGCGAGGCGACCTGAAGGGTCCTTCAAGGTGGCTAGCCAACACAATGCGTGGTGGTCGCTCACAACTTTGAAGGGCCTGCCGTAGAGGTAGGGGCGAAATTTCGACGTAGCCCAGATGATGGCCAGGCACTCCTTTTCTGTTGTGGAATAATTTGCTTCTGCTTTGGATAGCGATCGGCTGGCGTAACTAATAACCCTTTCAAGTCCGTCAGCCCTCTGCACAAGAACGGCGCCAAGACCTACGCTGCTTGCGTCAGTATGTATTTCTGTCTCGGCGAATTCGTCGAAATGGGCAAGTAACGGAGGCGTCTGGAGGCGATGTTTTAGCTCCTGGAAAGCGTGTTCCTGCGGCGTTTCCCACTTAAACTCCACGTCGGCCTTGGTAAGGTTAGTGAGAGGATCGGCGATGCGGGCGAAGTTTTTCACGAACCGCCTATAATAGGCACACAGGCCCAGAAATCGGCGCACTGCTTTCTTGTCAGTGGGCGGCGGGAAGTCGGCGATGGCGGCTGTTTTCCGTGGATCGGGACGAACTCCAGACTTGCTGATAACGTGCCCCAGGAACAAGAGCTCCTCATACGCAAATCTGCACTTTTCTGGCTTCAGTGTGAGTCCGGAAGTCTTGATGGCTTGAAGTACAGCTTCAAGGCGCCGAAGATGCTCGTCGAAACTCGAGGAAAACACGACGACGTCGTCCAAGTACACAAGGCAAGTCTGCCACTTCAATCCTGCCAGTACTGTATTCATAACGCGTTGAAAAGTTGCAGGCGCTGAGCAAAGGCCGAAGGGCATCACCTTAAACTCGAAGAGGCCATCCGGTGTTATAAACGCCGTCTTCTCTCGGTCTCTTTCGTCGACTTCGATTTGCCAATAGCCAGTCTTGAGGTCCATTGACGAAAAGTACTTGGCGTTATGGAGCCGATCTAGTGCGTCGTCTATTCGTGGGAGAGGATACACGTCCTTTCTTGTGATTTTGTTCAGGCGGCGATAATCGACGCAGAAACGTAGGGTTCCATCCTTTTTCTTCACTAACACCACGGGGGATGCCCATGGACTCTTGGACGGCTGGATAATGTCATCCCGCAGCATTTCATCAACTTGTCTCTTCATGGCCTCACGTTCTCGCGTCGAAACCCTGTACGGACTCTGACGGAGTGGTCTGGCATTTTCTTCGGTTATGATGCGATGTTTCGTGATTGGGGTCTGCCGAATTTTCGATGACGACGAAAAGCAATCTTCGTATTGCAGGAGCAGGGCTTTGAGCTGGTCTTGCTTGTCGTTCGGAAGTCTGGGATTGACGTCGAAAGCTATAGGAGGGGCTTGGTTCCTCTGAGCAGGTTCCGCAGAATCGGCGAGGGCGAAAGCACTGGTGGCTTCGACAATTTCTTCGATGTATGCGACCGTTGTTCCTTTGTTCACATGTTTGTACTCATTGCTGAAATTCGTGAGCATAACCGTTGCTTTGCCTCCCCGCAGCTCTGCAATTCCTCTTGCGACGCAAATATTTCGGGTGACCAACAGATGCTGACTGCCTTCAACGACGCCTTCCAAGTCAGGTGATTTAGGAGCGCCGACTGAAATAATGACGCTTGAGCGAGGCGGAATGGTGACTTGTTCCTCCAGCACATTCAAGGCATGGTGTCCTGACGGCGTGCGCGTCGGTAGTGCTTCTTCTGTGGATAACGTTATCGACTTTGTTTTTAAGTTGATGACAGCACCATGGAGGCATAAGAAGTCCATGCCAAGGATGACATCTCTCGAGCAACCCTGTAGGACTACGAAGTCTGTAGGATAAATACGGCCGTTAATGGTGACTCTCGCTGTGCAGATTCCTGCAGGCGTTACGAGATGACCTCCGGCTGTGCGGATTTCAGGGCCTTTCCAAGCTGTCCTAACTTTCTTTAACTTCGCGGCGAACGACCCACTGATGACAGAATAGTCGGCTCCAGTATCGACGAGAGCGGTCACACTGTGGCCGTCGATAAGAACGTCGAGGTCGCTAGTTCGCCGTCTCGCATTACAGTTAGGGCGTGGCGTCGGGTCACGGCTGCGTCGGCTTGTTCCGCTGCTTCCATAATGCGTCGTCAGGCCACCTTCGGTAAGTGAGCTTTCACCGTCAGGGCTTTGCCTGTTTGGCGTTGTGTTCGGAAAGCTCCGTCGCGGCGTCGTCGTCGTCAGAGGATCTTCGGTAGTTCGTCGTACAGCAACCGCACCTCCACCGGTTGCTGCCCTTAGTTTCCCGGATACGGGCTAGGAGACCGGCCCCGCGTTGGGCCAGAGTACTGCCGGTGGTGCGGTGACGTGCGGCGGCTGGGCGACGGGGAACGCGAAGGGCTTCGTGGTGTCCACCGAGTTCCTGTCAGGTAGTCGGCGATGTCACGTGGTCGTTCTCCTAGCTGTGGACGCGGTGCATTGACGGCGAAGCCACGCAGTCCCATCTGTCGGTACTGGCAACGGCGGTATGTGTGTCCGGCCTCGCCGCAGTGGTAGCAGAGCGGGCGATGGTCAGGGGTGCGCCAGACGTCAGTCTTCCTCGGTGCACTGCGCTGGGCCGCTGGCGAACGGTATGACGTCGGTGGGGGTGGTGGCGGCGGTGGCGTCTGTCGACGGAAGTGCGATGGGGCGGCGTTTTGGCGTGGACGGGGAGGAGCGTTGTGGCGCAGTGCAGCGGCGTAGCTCATAGCTTCCGGCTCGGGCAGCGGTGCATGGGGAACTTGAAGCGATTGCCGAACTTCTTCTCGCACAATGTCGGCGATCGAATCCACTTGAGGGTGCGCCGAAGGCAACAGTTTGCGCAGCTCTTCCCGCACGATCGCTCGGATCGTTTCACGCAGGTTTTCAGAGTCACTGGTTTGAGCAGCAGCGCATTCTGGAATCAGGCGACGATTATACTGTCTAGTGCGCATGTCAAGGGTTTTTTTCGATGGTGGTCGCCTCGGATACAAATTCTTGGACGGTGTTCGGTGGATTTCTCATTAGTCCCGCGAAGAGCTCCTGTTGACCCCTCGCATGAGGAAACGAACTTTCTTCTCCTCAGGCATGTCTGGGTCAGCGTGACGAAATAGGCGGGTCATCTCCTCTGTGAAAATTCCAACCTTCTCATTTGGAAGCTGAACCCGGGTCTCTAGTTGAGCAGCGGCCCTTTCTTTGCGAGCGACGCTCGCGAACGTTTGCAGAAATGCGCCGCAGAAGACATCCCACGTTCGGAGCGTGGACTCGTGATTCTCTAGCCAGGTCCTTGCGGTGTCTTCCAGGTAGAAGTACACACGACGGAGCTTTTCTTTGTTGTCCCAGTGGTTGAGGGCGGCCACACGGTCGTATGTTTCCAGCCAGGTCTCCGGGTCTTCGAACGATGACCCATGGAAAATTGGTGGTTCCCTGGGTTGATGCATCACCATCGTGGGCTGGGATGCGGCGGTTGTCATAGTCGCTGCAGTCGCAGTCATGGTCTTGGTCTTCCGCGCCTTGTCTTCTAGAAGCCCGTACTCCGGTGGTAGCCCTTGCTGTCGGCGGCTTGTTCGCTGCTCCTGGTTGGCGTCGGTGTCTTCTCCGCGACGTGGGCTGGGTTCACGGCTTGACGGGGGCGTCCGGTACATGAACGAAGCAGCACCTCCACCAGATGTCACGGGGTCGTGACGTGGCCGAAGACAGGAGACTTCGTGTTGGGGTTTAACTGTTTATTTGGGCGAACCTGTGCCCGGTAAACGGAAAGTCCAATTACAGCAGCAGTCTCGCACAGATAGCAGTCTCGGACTGATAGCGGCGAACGGAGCGTCGGCCTTCGATCAACAACTGACAAGCGGCGAAGCGCGTCGGCATTTATACTCTTGTCGTCGAATGTTCTAGCGTTATCGCTGGCGGTGGCGTAGCTTCCAGAACAATCTGTACCGTTCGCACAGTGGGCGTGATCTTATCGAAATGATCTACTACAGTCCGGAACCTTCTAGAAAACTGCAGGCGCGGTTTGCGCTAAGAATTGTGTGGTGTTTTGGGACGATAACAAAAACTTAGGAAATGGAACGTGGCAATACGCTCGGCCTATCTACAGATTTGGCCTTTGGTGAAGTTTCTCACCGCCTGTCTAGAGTCACTCAGCACCGCGTGGCAGGCTGTGTTGGCAATGGCCAGGGCGATGGCCACCTCCTCCACTTGTTCCGCTCTGGAATTTTTCACGCTCGCTGCCGTCTTTGTTGAGCTGGTCAACGTCTCGATGAGGACCGCTGCGAATGCATTCTGTTGGTATTGAGCCACGTCTACATGCTTCGTGTGCGCGTCGTTGCGTGCAGGTCGATAATAGTCCTGGCCCTCGCCACTCTTCTTTTCTTGTTGTACTTCGGATTCATGTTCTTCGGAATGGGGTCGGTTCTAATCTGGCATTGGACCTCTTCGGGGACAGGGAGCTTCATCTCTGCTTCGATCAAGCATCCTATTCCCAGATCCTCCAGTATCTTCTTACCGGCTTTGGTCGTGCACAGCCACTCCAGTTGAGCGGTTAGTTGCGCTTCAGCTATTTCCTCGAGCGTGTTGTGCATCCTGAGTTGTAAGAGGCGGGTCGTGCTCGTGAATTCGAACAGGCCCAGCACCGTCTTGTACGCTATCCTGATGATGGGGTTGATTTTGTTGCGTTCGTGCTGCAGCCATCTGTGGTAGGATGCAACATACACGACGCGACTGATGATGAAGGATTGTATGAGCCTGATTAGACTCTCCTCTCTCATGCCTGCCCTCTGGGACGCGACTCATTTGAGGAGTCGCGTCGCGTTGGCAGCCTTAGGCGTGAGACAGGCGTTGGTGTCGCCATTTCTTCTGTGTTTATCGATGACCATGTCAATAATCTTGATTTTACCAACTTTGGGGATCACGTTACGGGATTTGGTAACAATTCGGATTTTTTCCTATTCGCATTGTCTGGTCTTGCCTCTGCCGTTGTTGGCAGGTGGAAGTACTAGCAGCTCCGATTTGCTCAGCGAACATCTTAGTCCGGTGCCTTCCAGCTGGTTTTCTATTACGTCCAAGGCGGCTTGCAACGAGTCCTCGATGTGGGCGTCGTTGCCACCGGTCACCCATGCCGTCTAGAGTCAAGTCGATAATAGCCCTGGCCCTCGCCGCTCTTCTTCCCTTGTTGTACTTCGGATTCATGTTCTTCGCAATGGGGTCGATTCTAATCTGACGTCGGACCTCTTCGGGGACGGGGAGCTTCATCTTTGCTTCGATTAGGCATCCTATTCCCAGATCCTCCAGTGGCGAAACGGTTCGGTGCCGCTTTTACCCATGTACATCGCGGCAATGCCTCCAAACACTGGCGCCGGCAATAAGAACACTCTCGCCCGAAAGAAGCAAGAAAACGGTGAGTGTGCCCTGATTGAGGGGCAGTGGTAATAGAACCTTCAGTGCGGAAGCATTAAAGTTATGTTATCCCACACCGTGTTATCATCCGCGTTAATGGTGCGCCTCACGTGTTCAATATCTGCAAGCTTCTCTGCCACTCTGATTATTACCAGGTTGAACAGCATCGGCAAGATGACAGACCCCTGCGGTGTGCCAGTGCTCCCGAGCTTCTCTTGCGTCTGTAGGTCACCTGCCTGCAGCTCGGCGGTCCTGTCTGTGAGGAAGTCCTTAATATAGTTGTAAGAGCTTTCCCTCATCTTGAGTTTGGAGACTTGAAACAGGATCACCGAGAGCTTCACCTTGTCGAAGGCGCTCTGCAGGTCGAGCCCCAGGATTGCCTTGTTATCGCAGGCGCTGCTGCCACCGTCAATGATTTGGTATTTGAGCTGCAGCATCGTGTCCTGCGTGCTCAGGTGCTGTCTGAAGCAGATTACTGTTGCCGAATACATCCCTTCCCCTTCCAGGTAGTCTTGCCACCTTTTGAGAAGGACGTGCTCCAGCACCTTGCCCACACAAGATGTGAGCGAGATGCGCCGGAGGTTGTCCGTATCAGGAGGCTTCCCCGACTTGGGAATCAGAGTGGTCTTGGCTATCTTCCACTGCTACGGCAGTGCGCCCTCTCTCCAGCATTTGAAGTATTTGGCTAGGTTCTCAGTCGAGCCATTGTCAAGGTTCTTGAGCGCCTTCTTCGTGATGAGGTCTGGGCCAGCCACCGACCAGCTGTTGAGGTCTTGCAGGACCACGTGGACCTCCTCGGCGTCGATATCATGATCAAGCTTCGCGTTGGGTAGGCCACCGTACGGCGCGTGTTGCTCTGTGGGTGTACTTGGCAGGTATTTGTTGTTGATGCGCCTGATGACTTCATCAACGCCGTGTGCCAAGACCACACAATATATGTGCGACTTGGTCTTGGCTTCGTCTAGCAGGTGCCGCAGCAGGTTCAACGTCTTCCCGCTGTGCGTTTGCCTATCTGCTGTGTTGCAGATCTGGTTCCACTGTTGTGCACATAGCGCTCGGCAGTGATCTTCAATAGCACGGTCCAGCTCTGCTACCTTCTTTCTCAGCCTGCGGTTTAACAGCTGTGTTTTTCCATCGATTGAGTCTCGACTGTTTGGCTTTGATGAGATGCAACATCAAACTGTCTACTTTGTCGATCTCCGCATCCGTTTCAATTTGTTTGGTCGCATCCCGTACACTCTTGGTCATTCTGGCTGTCCATGAGTCAATGTCTTCGATCTCGTTATGACCGCCTCTTTCCTGGTTTTTGGTGTCTCGGAAGGCATCCCAGTTTATCCATTCGTGCATTTCGTTGCTGGTCTCGTTGTGTTCCGGTATGCCGATTTCCACGATGGTGTGGTTGCTAACGAGGTCGGCCCTCGTGTTTCTTCATGGGATCGCACCCCGAACATCATTCTTGACGAACGTGAGGTCCGGAGTGGTGTCACAGGACACGGAGTTACCGATTTTCATCGGATGCGTCGGATCTGTGATGAGGGTAAAGTCGAGTTCCGTGGCGTCTCGGTACAGGTCCCGGCCCTTTGCTGTTTACTTGTTGTAGCCCTAGGCTGGGTTCCTCCCGTTGAAATCACCACACGCGATCAGCGTGCTGTGACCCGCTGCGGTGCTTGGTCTTTGCTACAATGTCTTGAATCTCTCTTTTCTTTTTGATGGGTTGCTGTACACATTGAGCAGAAACAGGCTTCCCTTTCTCTTCTTGCCCGGGATGATTTCTGTGAGAGTGTGCTCAATCTTGATAGTGTTGTGCAGCTCGTGTTCAACGAACGTGAGTCGCTTCCTGACCAGGGTGCACAAACCTCTGCCGTCAGGCGGGCCCTTGTGCACTTTGTAGCCAGGGAGTGTCGTGTCGGTGAGTGTCTTTTGTAGTAGTATCACGTCCACCTTACGCGCGGCGCGTGCGATGTGCTGCTGGATGACTGACTTTTTAGTCCCTTTGACGGAAGTAACAAAGCAGCATCTCGAGACGCTCCTTTATGGCCCGAAGTGTTAGCTCTAGATTGTTTCATGGAAGATCACCCCACATGCGCGGATTCTCAAAGGGATTGGCTGCAATGACTTCTCGGTAAAGGCACAGACATTTGTGTGTCCTGAAGAACCGTGAGTAGTTGCATGTATCCCGAGCAGCATGGACTCGTTCCACAAGATGCATCCATTTAAGTTGTTTCTCCTCCCGTCACGTGATCATTCCCTCGCTACGATGGTCCGCTCAGCGCATGAACACGCATGCACAGTGGCGCAACCAACGACTGGCTGAGCGAAGCGGGAGGCAAAATACGGTCAGCTAAAAGTGTCTATTGACATATCTGATTTTGAATTAGATTGTAGGGGGATAGCACAAACACAGTCCCCCACTACCAAAAATTGCATGCGCCATCCGCCCCAGTTTGGGGTAGTGGCAGGGGTCAGCACGAGCGCAGTGCAATGCCCGCGCTCACTTCCTCGCTGATCACGGTAATCCCGGCACTACGTTAGTATGCTTTATGCCGATCTCGAACAGAATACTCCGCACAAGGGGTCTGCAACATTGCTCTGAATATGGACAATATATGAATAAAAAAATGCGCTATTTCATGCGGTTCTGTGGCTGCAATAGCACAAATAATGAAGCTATGGAATCCTATCCTAGTTTCTTTTACTGATAAGTTGCTCAGATTGTTTGCGACGTCTAGTAAATCAAGCTTCGCATTGTGGACTGTTGGCGGCGCTGCTCACCGCATTATTCTGCACGGCGCCAAAAAAATCTGCTGCAAAGGTCAAAAATTGTATGATACACCATGGATCGAAACCAAAGTGATTAAAAAAATAACCATCTTTATCAAACCTCCAGCAGCACAACCCTTACAGAGGCTGCAAAGCTTGTTTGCTCGAGTGCGCGATTGTTATTTGGAGACCGTCGCAGTTATGATTTCAGAGAGCACCGATTGAGGCAGAATCCAGAGTGCTTTGCGAGCTCAAAAAAGAAAGAACGTGTTGACAACTCTTTCCAACGAAGGCGCTTTGCGATACGTTGTAAATATGTGTGATCCCCCAGAAATGCACTGCCAAGGCAAGGCCATAGAGTAACATAAAAATTACACGAGTGGTCACTAGTGCCGAAAGAAACGGTGCTACGCAGCTTCCTGCCGGCCGTAAGATGGCAACAAATCACTCACTGCTTCAAGGAAACACGCGTACTAGTAATTTACCAGGTTATTTACTACGTTTACGTGTTCTGTGACTATAATTGTGGCCTGAATCCTTCTTTATCAACTGCAATTGTACGGTGCAATATCATCGGGCTGAGTTAAGGCATAAATTGGACGCGGGAAAAGTGCGAATGGCATCGATGCGACGTTGTCACTCTTCTAGTACGAAGAGCAGCAAGAGACTCCATAAAAAATATGTGCGATAATGTTGATAACATGCCTGGCATTCGTCATGGTCTCCACATCTTTAGTCTGCCTCTCAGCTTGGGTGCTGCTAGGTACGAACACAATCATTACTTTGTAAAGTGCGTATTGCATTCGTCATTGAAGCCTTAAGCTAACATTTCTCGCATAGTGCTGTTCAGCCCAGAGAGCTATAGTGTGCTCTTCACTTCGCGTATTGTTTTCGTGGATTGCTTCACACACAAAAAAAAAAGCTGTTTGAAATGCTCCGCAGCACCTTTACGAGAAAATCGTTTTTTGGCGCAAGAAAGTTAGTCGCTGCTCGCATGGTTATGTTTTGTTTGTGGCGGTACACGCATTTGAATTCAGTGCATGAGTGAGATTTTGTGGAAAGTGCAGTTATGCTTTGTATCGTTATCTGTGGTGCTCACAAATTAAAGCTCTCACTGAGTACAATAATAGAGAAGTGGCAAAGCTAGAAAAATGTTAGCTAATGCTAGGCTGTAGTCTTCCGAATAAACACTCCTGCCTCGTTAACAGCTTACATGGCACCTAAAATTACTTTGTTTTTGCTGCGGTAACAGCTTGTGACTTATTTCGCAAAAGAGTGATGTAAAGTGTAGGAAATTATTTGTGCAAAGGCTGGAACGTAACCAACATTTTTCTTTTCTTTTTTTTTCGGTTCATGCTGGAGTCAAGTACAGCGGCAACTACTGCTGTGTTGTGTATAGCACTGTATGTGTAGTTGTGTGCATTTATTGCAGTTGTACTGTCCTCATGATTTGGCAGCTGTATTTCCGCGTCTTGCAGTGCAATGAACTTTTCTCGTTGTGCCCATGTTCATCAAACATCAACAAAGTGGGCATGTGCTCACCAAGAATATCACATGGAAACAAAATTTTTCGCTCCTCTAATGATTCTCATGTTTTATTTAAAATGTGTGCATATACACATATTAGCACCATGCACTTGCTGCTCTATCAGTGCAGCTTACACGAAAATAAAATTGACTACTATTGCCTCATTGACACTTCAACAATCATCACAGTAGCTCTAGAATTATATGTTTAATTATTTCTGGTAATAAATGTAATTAACAAAAATTACTATCGGCTTGTCCACTGTACTAGAAACAATATGCAGTAAGTTTTTTTTTTTCGAGTAACGCTCGCAGCTTTTTTTGTTTTTTAGTCGTGGGACATAGGAGCACAAATGGAAGTCGTGCGACATGAGAGACATGGGAGCACTCGACCACGACGTCTCCTCTGCAGAGATCACACAATTTCCTTTTACACAATTCATGTTAATTAACCTCTCGTCATGAAAATATAAGTGCTCACATGCCGCACATATAAGCTCATGAACGCTCTGAATAAGTCCGCAACAAAAATTTTTTCACGTAGCAATTATTGGTCAATATAAAGCCCGTATTTACGCACGAAGTGTAGCATATACGGTGCTCAGCTGCTGACCTGAAAGATGCGAGTTCAATGCCGGCTGGGGCGGTTGCAGTTTTTTGAAGGCTTAATAACAAAGCTCTGTGATGTCATTGCATCTTAAAAGAAAAAAAAAAGGTGGTCGACATTAACATCTTCATTTTCGTTGTGTCGTGTACACAAAAGACGAAAATAGAAGACAGAGTGAGGGATTGGTCATTGCTCCTCGAATTGCGCCGTAAGCTCCCAAACCAACTAAACAAGTTGTTTTTTTCAGCCCGAGACTCCAAGCACAGCTATCACTACAATACAGCCAATTATTGTCAGCGTTTCCTTAGCACATATGGGCACCCACCCCACACGCATTTTGTGCTTTCAGCATATTTACACATGCAGTGTGGTCACAGTTTTCCTCCTCAACGTAGTACTGATCAGGAAACACAAGAGCCAACAATTTCCTTTGCCCCCCCCCCCCCCCCAAAAGAAAAACAAGAATATTGGTTCCGTATCTGCTTGTTTCACTGCAAATGTCTTCAAAAGACGATAGTCTTGCGACTGGAGAGAGTGAACAAAACGTTTATTTGATGTTCTGGTCAAGAAAATCGGTTAATGATATTCTGGAGGTGCTGCGTTGCCTCGATGCGTGCAGCGGAAGCAAACAAGCCTATCCAGGCATGTGACACATGAGCACTATCTGGCAGTAATCATAGAAAAAGAAGCGTGCGGTGTGCACACCCATCTCGGAGGCGATAAGGTGTAGAAAGCAAGGCGACGGGTAGATGCCACCATCGTGTTGTCTTAGTCAACGCCTCCTGTATTTTATCAATGCCAGTGCAAACACTCGTGCCGAATGGGCGCTGTTGGTCCCCATTGCTTCAAGGAGTTGTCCTTGTGCAACGCTACTTGAGGGGCACTGCTGCTTGCGTCACACGCTCCTCTGAGGGAGCATCCCTGTCGTTGCCTGAAGGCACGGTAGAAGCTGTTTCCCTCATCTATACAGCATGTATGTCAGATTTCTCCTTCGCTCTTCTTCTTTGGTAGCTCTCTTTGTATGCGCTATGCAGCACTTTTCACACTTGCGATATTCAAGAGGGCCCTTGAGGGATCGGCAGCATTCAGGCACCACACAGAAGCTTTACTCGCATTTCGCAGTGATCATGCCGCTGATAGTTGTTTATCGCTAAACGTATCAAGCGCCATACGTTGTCACGATGATGTTTCCAGGGGCCTTGATGACGAACATCATTTAGTGCGTGTAGTTGGTTTGGTCCAAATAGCAGGGAAGCTTTCTTTGCTTCAGCAGCAAAATGGCATTGATTACGTCATACGCACTTTCAAATTCGAGGCATTTCTTAGCGAACTTTGGCGACTTTGAGCATGTCTGTCTGTCTGTCCGTCTCTGTCTAGTTTGGGTGCTCTCGTGGTCAGCCCCATAAATTGGCGTGAACCAAAATTAGTATGGGAGGGTAAGACGGTTTGACGAATATGACGCGCTGGTCAAGACATGAATAATGTCACGATCCCCTCACCTACATTGTCAAACACTTGCAGCCAGACTGTGGCACATGCCTACGGGTGGGTATGTGCCACTGGTATGCGGATATGTGCCACAGGCTTCCTCTATAAAATAGAGGAGGTGCTGCACAGGTGATTGACACTTATTTAGTATCTACCCAGGAACAACGAGAGCACACATGGGCAATTTTAACGCGCGAGGGTTACGAAATACCCGACATTGGTAGCGTCGACCACATGAGGTGTGTCTGAACTTGTGGAATGCGTTCACGCTGTCGCAGTAAGAATGTGTGCGGTATTATGACTGGTAGAGCAAAGACATAGCCCTGCAAGGGACAGTCCTCGGTGAGCCCTGCTAACGCGGTCCGTGTCCTACAGCAACGCGAGGGGCGTACGTGCGCGCCACATCAAACGCGCATAGACATCGCTGAGACGCGCAGTAAATTCTCAATTATTACCGACATACGATTTTGTTGTGAAGAACGACAATGCCATTTAGGCGTACCGAAATAGCATATCAAATCTGTGCCACACGACACTTGTCCGGGTTTTTTCTTTTTTTTAAAGCAGGCGCATTCAGCAACTCTGTCTTCGGCAGCGCACGTTGCGCTGCCAACCACAGCGCAACGTTGCAAGTTTCCATCCGCAGTGCATATTGTGCAATGTCGCTGCAAGCGGCACGAAAGCGCGCCAGCAGCAAACATTGCGTTTCGTCGACGCCAAGCCGGGGTGCTATTTTGGACACTAATTCCGCCATATTATCAAATTTCGTAATGGCGGAATTTTAAGCCAATGAGAGAGGTCGTAGCAGCTCACATGGCCAATTAGCATCGATCAAAGGCACAGTCTCACAACGTGGCGGAATTCGAGAATGTCCAGAATAGCCCCCCCGGACAGCCCAGCTATAGTGGCTGTGGCGACAAAGAAACCAAATTCCACGCACGTGACGCTGTCTGTTGCTGGCGAGGGAGGTTGACGACGGGCTGCAGCTGGCGGCAGTGAAACTGCGTCCCTGTCGCAAAACTGCTTCCCTAAACACTCATTTCCACCATAGATATTATCGGTAATTATCTTTATGGCAGGGACAGAAAGAAATAAATATAATTTTTACTAACCATATAGCCTTCTACAGATGCACAAACTAGGAGTTCGATGTAATGTTGGCCCGCCCACACAATTCAACTGTTTTAGCAAGACATCTTCCTCAATATGCAATTTTACTTGTGTTTTCTCCCCCCCACCCCAATCAACATGGATGTTTCAGCTGACAAAGGCTGGAATGGTCAACAAGTAACTGCCAGACTGATGAAGTACCAACGAAAAAAAAGTATACAACAGAGAATGCGCCTTTTTTTTTCTACTTAAAGCTGTCTGTACCAATTGTTAATTTGGGAAATGTATTCACTTTATTGTGCTTTTCTACGCACGCAGAAAGCAGCTGCGAAAAAGTTCTTCGAAAATCAGCGTGTCAATTGCTTTGAAGACCAGTATGTCTTTAGATCGTACGTGGAAGGGGAGTGAGAAGCTGCCGCCACCAGTTAGAGGGGGGAGGAGAGTCCTGTTGGAATTCGACACAGGAACTTCGGTGGTTGCTGCAATTTCATTCTGAGCTGCGTCTCGAGAGGTTCGTGCTGTGCCCGCGTGAAACAGCAAATCTGTCTAGCCACTCCAACGTACCATATGGTTAAAAAGAACTTGTTTCGTGCCATTGTGCAAAGGCTGATACAAGTCCTGCGAAGAAAAGGTCTCTTAATTCAGAGCTCCCAGGGACTCAGTACGCCTGCAAGGGTAGGCACGAAACATCAACAGAGGAGACAAGGAGCTTGACGAGACGTGTGTGGTGTGTTCGCAACATTCTGATGGCCACTATGTCAACGTTCAAGCGCGTGATCAATGGCGAGGTTGTATAAATTGATCGCAACCAACCAGTATTTTGATTATTATTCAAGGTTGTGAACTCAAACCAATCGGTTGCACAGTACATAAGCGGCGGCTCACTGGGGATGTAATAAAGTTTTAAGCACTCCCTACGCTGCACTTTTTCACAATGTCACTGAATAAGAATGTGGCCTGAAAACAGTACAAACAAAAACACCTGAAGATGCGGCGGTGCCAGTAACCACAGTTTAGACCTCACGCAAGAATTTCAATTTTTTTTTGCTAAGTGCCATCACAAATCACTGAGAAATCTAAGTTTACAAATGTATGTATATTTGGTTTGTCGCAGCTTCCTAATATGTTCAATACTTGTTCCTCATGTGTGCATGAATTTTAATTTGTTGTGGGCTGATGCTCATTATTAACTATTTACGATTTAGTGTTTTTTTTTTCGTTGAGCTATACCTGGCTTTCTTTTTTTTTCACTGATCACCCACATTTTGCATGAAAACACTCGACTTTGCGTCTTTTTATCTGGTTGTATTTTGTTTTTGTTGCAAGTGCTGTAAATATTTATATAGATATTGATGTCTTTATATTCAAACGCCACTGTGTGGAAAAGAATGATAATAAACTGTGAATAAAGCCCCGAATCTCCTACATCATCGTTCCGTGCGCGCTGTATATCCCGCTTGTATGTGCTGTTCAGGTGAAAATAACCTGGCAGCATACTCCGAAAATATGTTTTTTTTTCCCCCCCCTTCGTTTACAATTTATCGGCGCCCTGTGTGACGAGCACAGCGAGTTTGTACCGTTACCACAAAGTTTGGTTTCAACGAGCACGGCCGCTGGATGAAAGAGCGTACCCGTGCGCTCCTTCATCCAGCGGCCGTGCAACGAGAAACACCTGCATGAGAGCGCGGACTCGGACACATGAATGCCGCGCGCCAGCGAGCGGTTTGCGCCCTCCGGCGGCTGTATCGTAAAATCTTTCAGCTTTTACGCCTCATTCACACTAGGAAAACTTTTCTAGCCACTAATATTCTAGCCACCCTAGCCAGACTACAGCGGACTGCACTTCTAGTACACTCTAGCCAAACAGAACCTAGCCGCGTGAAATAACGGCACCGAAAGGTAACGATCGTGGTCGCGATCGAAAGCGTACCTTACGCGGCTGTGAACTCACCATAGCGCGCCGGATCGCACGTTACATCGCACTTGTTTTCGAATCATGCAGAGCGAAAGTGGCGAACGCACCTTTGAATTTCCATTCGGTTGTGACGCCCTCGAACGCGGAGATGCACGCTACGAACGCGGAGTTGCACGCTGCCAAGGAGGTTATACTAAAACCTCCTTGCACGCTGCGAACGCTGTCGCCTGTGAACCGTTTGGCGACAGCGTGGCTGCGGCGTCATCAAGTGCGGTAATCACACCTTGGCCACTCTGCCAGCCACGACAGTGTGATTAAGGACTACAGTCATTCTGTACTGAGGTTGGTGAGGTCACAAATGCCGATCGAGCAGGCCAGCGTAGGCAGCCGCTACGACAGGGACTTTAGATACGACTGCTGCAGTGTACTACATGAGGGCGGGTTCGTACATCTAGCAAACAGACTGGTAGCTGGCTCCACCACCAGTGAAAGAGGCAAAGCTCGGCACGGTTGTCGTGTCGCAAACAGTATGTGTTGAGCACACTCATTAAGGATTGTCGCTTTCATTCATCAAATTTAGATGCTAGACAATAAAAGAAACGACGAAAGAGTTCCAGAGCATCTGTATATGTGCTACTGCAATCACAAAACTACATAAAATAGCGTAGTTTTCCATTCACATATCGTTCGTAACCGGAGCAATCTTGCAGGCCCCTTGTGTTGAGTAGTCTGTTCAAGACCGGCTTAGAGCATACTTACCTGGTGCCGGGATTACCGTGATCAGCCAGGCGGTGTCCCCAGGGAGAGGCGCGGGCATTGCACTGCGCTCGTGCTGACCCCTGCCACTACCCCAAACTGGGGCAGATGGGGCATGCAATTTTTGGTAGTGGGGGACTGCGTTCGCGCTATCCCCCTACACACAATCGAAAATCAGATATTTGCAGTGACTTCGCTGTCGCAATGTGCATGCACATTATAGAGCTTATTATAGCTCGGCGGGCATCACATTAAAAAGCAGGGGAGGGGTTTCGTGTCGTCCGCGTTGCATTACGCGAGTGCGTGAGCGACGTTGGCCGTCTTAATTAAATGAACGGCGCGCCGTGTTTTTAATATACCACGGACTCGTGTCGCTGAAGCACGTAATAACTCCGTACCTAGTCAGCCGAGAGACAATAAACATTAATATGAATTTGGTCATTTGTTCATATTGTGAGTGGGGCCCTGCGGGCGGCGGCTCGCCGGGCGAGGTCCAATTTAACGGTACGTGCGAGTTGCGCTTAATTCGCTCCAGCTGCGGCGATAAAGCAGCCTTCTGGGCGTATACAGCTGTAGCATATTCGACGTATCCCAATTGTCCAGCCTTGGCACGTTTATTCTTTATATGTACACGAGTCCGAAGCGTATGTCTTGTGTGTTGACACAGCTAGGGGAAGTGTAGCGTCCCCGTCGTCGCATGTGGTCGACGCGGCACGATCAGCTGTGCAGATCTAGACTCCCCAAGATCGGACACGATCAGAAAAATGGAAGCGCGTCGCCTGCTGCTACTCTATTCAGTTTCTCCCGAAAAACGGGTCGTTGAGCACAGTCGAGGTACGCACAGCTGCGGAGATATTCCGTGTTTCGGCGACACGAGTCCGACGTATATGGAAACGCGGCTCAAACTCACTTCCCCGTAAAAGCGTGTACTCATTCATACGCGTCGTCCCTAAAGTGCCAACCACTGGCACGCGTATGCTCGCGTCTACGCGTCAAAAGCGTCAAATGCGCCTCTCGGCGTCGGCTTCGGAGGGGCATACGCGAGCAGGCGCGAGGGATCAAGCCGGGCTTGATATTTCGCCTCGCGTGCACTACGTCACCACGCGTACAGCGGCGCCATCCAACCAGAGGCCGCGCGCCAACCAACCAGAGGCCGCGATGACTCCGACTGCTGTGCCTAATGGCCGCCGCTTCGAAGGCACAGCCGAGTGCTGGCAAGCATGAAAACTACTCCAAACGTTCCTGAATAACCGCTTCGTAATCTAGAACGACAACGAAACGACGAACGACTGCGAGGGCTACCAGCGTAACGCGGTTTCGTGCCGAGTTCGAGCGACGCCGACAAATCCACCAAATGCCGGCACCGGTCCCGAGTGCGATCGTCGGCCGAGCGAAAACATCGCACAGACTACTGGAGCGTGTCGGTGTTCTTGTGCTTTGATTTGTGATTTTCTGTGCTAAAAATAAGTGTGAACAGACTTCGGAGGTTCGAAGCTTTGAGCGCGAGCCCTCGCCTACCGCGGAGGCAATTCAAAGCGGTGTCATCTGGATCCAGCGTAGGCCTCTACCGTCTAGTTCGTATGAACCAACACATGCGAAGAACATCGGCTGAGAAAGATCTACGGTAGTTTTCGTCGCAACATAGACACCGTATACGACGCCCAAAACATTGCGTAGTGCATACGGAGGAGTTTTTATCTACACTGTGTTTGTTTTCAACATCGGTATTCATCATCGCTGAAAGTGAACCTCGCACTAGCCAGCACATTTTGGTGATGTGAAATCGTACGTACTTATATAAGTGTATTCGCGAATTGTATGACGCTGAAACATTCGTTGGCTTCGGTGCAAATCGTTTTCGTGTGTTGCCAAGCTATTAACAAGCGTGCTCTGGTTGGTATCAGTGTGATGTGATTTTGTGACGGGTACCAGCGACGCTGACACATTCAGCTGTCAGCAGTCTCATGTCCATTCATATCCAAGGTAGAAACTAGAGCGTGCGTTGCTGTGGTGATCGAAAACGAAAGTTGCATGATTAAGTGCTGCTGGTATTGCCTGCTATTTCACTTCTCGCTTGTTCTGCTTCTCGGCCACGCTCAGTTGCACATACATTGTTTGGAGGCATTCTAACATGCACATTCTTAATTTATAGTTCATTCTGATACTCATAGCTGTAGGTATACGATGGTGCTTCTCCTTCGCTTTACAGTTCACTATAATATAACACGCGTTTTGTTTACAGCTAGACAGATAACTGAAAACCTTGTGAGAAGCGCCTGATTTGAAATTAGCTGCACAATGACACAATAGTAGGAAGAGAAGGTCACCACATGTATGCACAGAAAGAATGAAGGTGCACTAGTACTGTACTGCACTTTGTATAGAAGAAATGCAAAAAGTACCTCGTGTGACTTATGAGATCTTTCAGAACTGTGCATGTATTTATCTGTTCCTCTAGACTGTAATGAGCTGAAGATATTATTAGATGGTTTCAAACATTGAATCTTTGTATGTGTTTCCAAGGACTGCTTCATTTCTTTTCAGGTTTTTAGTATACACATTAACTTGGACTATATATGCATGCACTTAAGCACATTCAGTTAGGCTATGTTAAGAACCTTGCCAAAACTTCTGTATGGTGCTCTGGTGCAATCCTATGACCGGTATCTGTCCGATCAAAAATTTTGGGCATGCTTTATTGCATTCTAGGGTATTTTGACCATTTATGACATGTGAAAGCCACAGTGCTTGGCTGCCGTCTCAAAACCAATTTCTGTCTCATCAAGAAGTGTCAGATGCACTTTGTAGATGTTAAAAGATATTGAAACTAGCTGCAAAGTGCAGAAACCTCCAACAGAGCACTGATCTGCAATGACAGTCCAGCCTAGAAGTCATTTGTAGTGCTCTCCAACACGTTCAAATAAAGTTGTCAAACACTGGAATGATCTACTTGGCTTTGTTCGTGATACCAGTGTGTCTGACTTTTTGGAGGCACTTGTATCATATTAATGTTCTGTTTCTCTCATTTCTTATTGGGGTGCACTCAGGGGGTAGTGATATTTGTTTACGTTGGCACACTTACTGTGATATCACTGTTTAAATGCTTTCATTTTGTATATATGTACACCACTTCTGCAGTAGCCTCACATTGGGCTGCCGTATTTGAAAATAAATAAATATACCATCTGAAAGTGTTCCACGCTGTGCTTGGTTCCAATCTTATCACTAATATCTGTTGCATCATGAAGTGTCAGGTGTGTTTTATTGCATTGGAGAACATTTTGACTGCCTTCCATACAGGGTTTAGTTCCAGTATTATGACCGATATCTGTGACTTCATGAAGAGTTGAGTGCAGTTTGTCGTTTAACAGAATACTTTAACTATAGACAACATCCAGAAGTATTCCATACAGGGTTCAGTTGCAGTCCTATGACCAATATCTGTCTTATCATGAGGTTTCAGGTACAGTTAATTGTGTTAAAGCATATTTTTACCACAAAAAATGCCCAAAGGCATTATATGTAATGCTTGGTTCCATTCCTATGACCAGTATCTGTTGTATCATTAAGAGCGAGGTGCGGTTTATTGCATTAGAGGATATTTCCGATACGCTTATCATTCGAAAGCCCTCTACACAGTGTACAATTACAGTCTCATGACCTAAATTCGTCACATCATGAAGAGTAGGTGTGGGTTGTTGCATTGGAGAACATTTTGGTTGCAGATAACATTCGAAAGCCTTCTATACAGGGTTCAGTTCCAATATTATGACCGATATCTGTGACTTCATGAACAGTTGGGTGCGGCTTGTCACTTTAGAGAATACTACTAAAGACAACGTCCAGAAGTCTTTCATACAGGGTTCAGTTCCAATATTATGACCTATATCTGTGACTTCATAAACAGGTCGGTGTCGTTTGTCGTTTTAGAGAATACTTTGACTAAAGACAACGTTCAGAAGTCTTGCATTAGGGCTTCAGTTCTAATATTATAACCAATATCTGTGGCTTCATAAACAGTTGGATGTCGTTTGTCGTTTTAGAGAATACTTTGACTAAAGACAACGTTCAGAAGTCTTGCATTAGGGCTTCAGTTCTAATATTATAACCAATATCTGTGACTTCATAAACAGTTGGATGTCGTTTGTCGTTTTAGAGAATACATTAAGAGTTTTCGAGAATATGTTAAGGGTTGATGAAAAGGCCATTGCCTTTTCATCAACCCTTAACCCTAGGTCCTCACTCTATACCCACCTGTGATACTGTAATTTTTCTTGGTGTACATCTTGACTGCCATTTAAAGTTTAATCTCCACACTGATCACCTCAGAAAGAAAACTGCATTCGGAATTCGGGCTATAATAAAAGCTCGTGAAGTTTTTCATATAAACGTACTTATGTCTCTGTATTTCGCCTTCATTCATTCCCATATCATGTATGGTATCGCTGCTTGGGGAAACACGTATGACTGTCATCTATCACCCATTCAGAACATACAAAATCAGGCGATCCGCATTATCACTAATAGATCACGATACTCCAGTGCAGGCCATCTACTCCAAGACAACAAAATCCTACCTGTTCGTAAGTTATTTTTTTATAGCATAGCCGTTCTTCTGTTTCAATTGCGCAATGCACTGCTACCGTTTGAGTTCATTGATTCAGTTTTCTTACAAAACAACAATGTAAACAGATTTGCAATGAACCTTAACTTTTTGCTACCCGCGTCGCGCACAAATTATGGAAAAATGACCACTGCCTTTGCGGCCATTACTTTTTGGAATAACATGCGTCTTTCTATTAAAACGATGCCCACATTGTCATCATTCAAAAAGTCGCTTAAAAGTTTTCTGTTAAACTATTAGCTGCCTGTATATGGGCTTTTTGCGGGCTTTGCGTTTTTGGTTATGCCATTTAGATCATTGCATTTCGATGGACAATGTCCGCAACTGAACGAGATGTTTTTTTTTTTTCCGTTCTTTCTTTTTTCTTTCCTTATTTGCCTTGCTTTTTGTTGCCTGATGTGTCACTTAGCCTATAATAATTACTTATCACTCTATATTGTATAATTGATTTCCATTCACTCGTTGCTTGTTAACTTGATCTGATTTATTGATTGTTATAATGCATCGAGGGTCCCATTACAGTTTTTAACTTTGGGACCCTCGTCTGTATATTAATATTACTGTACTACTTTTTTGAAATGAATAATAAAGTGAAACTGAAACTGAAACATTGACTCAAGACAACGTCCAGAGGTCTTGCATTAAGGTTTCAGTTCTAATATTATGACCGATATCTGCGACTTAATGAACAGTTCGGTGTCATTTGTCATTTTAGAGAATACTTTGACTAAAGACAACGTCCAGAAGTCTTCCACACAGGGTTCAGTTCCAATATTATGAGCTATATCTGTGACTTCATAAACAGGTGGGTGTCGTTTGTCGTGTTAGAGAATACTTTGGCTAAAGACAACGTCCAGAAGTCTTGCATTAAGGTTTCAGTTCTAATATTATGACCGATATCTGTGACTTCATGAACAGTTGGGTGTCATTTGTCGTTTTAGAGAATACTTTGACTAAAGACAACGCCCAGAAGTCTTCCATACAGGGGTCAGTTGCAATATTATGACCGATATCTGTCACATTATGAAGTGTCAGGCACAGTTAGTTGCATTAGAGCACATTTCGACTATGGAAAATGCCCGAAGGCATTCTACGCAGTATTTGGTTCCTATCTTATGGCCAATATCAATTGTATCAATAAGAACCAGGTGTGCTTTGTTGCATTAGTAGATATTTCGAACACGCACATCAGCCGAAAGCCTGCTACTCTGGCCTCAATTGTAGTCTTATGACTGACTTAATTCTGTCAGATCATGAAGTTGCAGGCGTGATTATTAAGTTGACTGATATAAAATATGTTGGTAAATATACTGAAGGTACCAGCATATGCAAGATATTGTTAGTAACTTTGGTAGTGCAGGTATAGAAACCCGGTGGTTTGTAAACCTGATCAGGAGGGCAGCCACGCCTCATTCACCACAGAGAGGAGGGGGGGGGGGAGGGAGAGCTCAATGTCAACTCCATATATTAACATAATAGGGAGGGGGTGCTAAGTCATGCCCTGGGGAGGGGCACTGGGACAAACTTTTGCCCCCCCCCCCCCTTCTTAAGGAGAACCCTGCACACGCCTATGATAGACGTACAGTATCCTAGCCGCGAATGTTCATTCGCGGGAGCGGCGCACGCACCGATGTTGATTTCTGGTGTATACCGCTGTAGTTACTTTGGGCACTGAAATGTCAATTACTTCTAAAATAGTCTAAACTGTGGTGTTTGAAGCACTATCGACTTGTTAAAGTGTTCTCATATTCTCTAAAACATACATTCCCGCTCCAGTTGAGAACGTGCCGTTCTTTGCTGAACTTGGAGAGTTCTAAGCAAAAAAATCAAGCAACATTGTGCATCGGCCTTGGACGCGTGGGCATAGAGAAATAAAAAAGGGTTTCTCTATGGCGTGGGCGTCAACGCGGTCGACGCGTGCCAGTAGTTGCGCGCCCTTTTCCTCCACAGGCGCGACTAGACGCTTTTGACGCGTAGGCGCGTGCATATGCGTGCCAGTGGTTGGCACTTTAGTTGCGCAGCAGTGAACACGGCAAGAGAACACGTCCCGACCTCTGCAACGCGCCTTTTACGTTTATTACGTTAAATTAAAACGACCAACGTCGCTGACACACTCGCGAAATGCAATGCGGACGACGCAAAGACCCTCACGGAGAAGTCACAAACACGGGCGAATTTCTCCGGCAAACCTGGCGGCAGTCTGGCCACAACCATACCAAAGTCTGGCAACAGCTTAGGCAACGCGAAACCACGACCGGCTTTTTTTATAAAGCCGGTCGTGCGCGAAACAGAACGTTGGTCAGCCGCGATTGAGACTTTCAATTAAAATCGGGCTCAAACGCGATCGAATGCGAATCGTGTGGCAACCACGCATAACGTAGGCGCTTGGCTGTCTATTCAACGAATCCTTACGGCAAGTGCTTTTGCTGAGCGGCGCATGTTTCACAGTACACAAACTGATGTTGGGTTCTTTAACGTGCACCCATATCTGAGCACACGGACCTACAACATTTTCGCCTCCATCAGAAATGCAGCCGCCGCAGCCGCGATTCGATCTCGCTACCTGCGGGTCAGCAGCCGAGTATCTTAGCCACTAGACCACCGCGGCGGGGCGATTTCATCTCACTCATGGTAGTAGATATATGCTGATTCATCACTCATCCTCTGGAAAGAAATTGACTCACAAACTGCTATTGAAGCTAAGCAGTCCAATACACAAATCGCAGCAGTGTATTTTACACACACTCTTTTAATGTGTGGACATTCAGAGTAGTCAACGTTGATCCACGTACAGCGGACTCTCCGTAAATGGAAATCTGTTAAACAGAACTGCTGCTTAAGAGGAACAATTACGTCCAGCACGATTGTTTGCATAATTGAATTCTCCGCCCTTACTCATCTCACAGTAACTCCTCTTAAATAGAACACATTTCACTGGTCCCTTCAGGCTCCGTTTAACAAGCGTCTACTAGTATACGAATATTCGGAAGAAGCACTGCCACATACAGTTCCCATCCTCAACATGAGAAATTGAGCATACTGACACCGAGACTCAGTTTTTGCAACGATGAGCACCGACAGTTGCTGGCCTTGCGGTTGCCCTCGGAGAGCTTTTAAATTATTCTAAATTTCTGTCAGCACAGTGTGAGTAGGCGTAACCCTTTTCAAACTAATCTTGAAGCTTTTCGCGGCTGCTGTGTTTCCTAATGGCCTCAAAGCAGAGAAAATTATCCCCATTTTTAAGAAAGGTGATCGCGAATGCTGTAACAACTGTTGCCCGATTTGCATTTTACCTTTCTTTAGTAAAGTCATTGAAAAACTAATTTGCAACCGTTTAATGAAATACCTATCTAAATGCAACATATTATCTGATCACCAATTTGGCTTTCGTCCAGGTCTTTCGACTGAAGTTGCACTAATAACTTTCACTGACAAGATTAAATTGACAATTGATGAAGGTCTTTTTTTTTTTTTTTGAAGCGGTGTTTATTGATTTTACTAAAGCTTTCTATATAATTAACCACGCCATCCTATTTCATAAGCTTGACTGTTACGGCATATCTGGACCACCCCTTCAGCTCATCAAAAACTATCTTGGTGATCGGACACTGGTTGTTCAGATAAACCAGAGTTTTCATCTCCAAAAACCACTAACATTGGCGTTCCTCAAGGATCAATCCTGGGACCCCTCCTGTTTTTGTTATTTATAAATGACTTACCACTTCGTCTGAATCACACTAAAACTCTTCTCTACGCTGATGACACTACTATTTTTACCGCACACAAGGATCCACTCATGCTACAACAATCACTAAACGTCGACTTAAATAGCGTTCATTCATGGTGTGTATCGAATCTGTTACTCATCAATCCATCAAAGACTAATTTAATGGTAATCCATTCCCCGCAGTTGTTTCCAAACATCGCTTCATTAGCAGTGACACTTGATGGACACTTCATTCATGCATTTTCATCTACAAAATTTCTTGGTGTGGTATTAGATAAACATTTGAAATTCAGCTAGCATGCGCAGGCCTTAACTCAAAAGGTGTCTTTCGGTATTCACGTGATCATCAAAACACGACCTTACTTCTCCACTGAAATCCTTTTATCTTTATACTACGCATTCATTCATAGTCACATGTCATACTGCGTATCATCATGGGGAAATACATATTGGTCACATGTAAATCATCTAGAACGATTGCAGAAGCAAGCTTTGAGACTCATTATTTTCAAACCATTTTCATCACCATCAGCCCCCCTTTTTAGCATCATGAACACTTTACCTCTGCATAAACTCTTCAGCTACAAAATTCTAATCATCATGTTTCGTATCCTTAATAATGAATTATACATTTCCAGTTTCTCGGGAGTAACTCTTGTAAATACTAACAACACGAGGTTTTAAGCTAACCGTAATCTACTTCTACTTAAAGTACGTACCAACTATGGTCAAATGACGGCAGGATTTTCATGCATAACACTGTGGAACATGCTGCCTGTTGATCTCAAATCATGCTCTATGTACTCCTTTAGTAAGCGCTTGAAGGTCTTATTGTTAAAAGACTTATGACTTGAATGTTTTCTTTTGGGTTTCTTTGTTTCAGGCAAATTGTCACTATTGCTCATATGGCCCTATGTTTTTGCACCATTTTCTTTTAAATATTGCTGTGATTTCGTCGCTGTTTGCTGACTAAAAAGCTAATCCTCTTTTTACTTTTTGTTAGAAGGTCCCCCTGACAGTTTTTACTTTGGCACCTCCAATTGTTCATTCGCCATGCGAAAAATGTATTCATAAAAAATGTATCTATTTTTGAATAAACAACAACAACAGCATCTTGTTTCTGCATGAGAATGAACAGCGCCAAGGTGGCACTACCAAAATTATAGTGTGGTTAAAGACCAGCAGGTCACGAAGCTGATGAAACAACATTCACTACACCATCTGTCAAACAAAACAATGCGATTCCCTGTCACCATTCCACACATTAATTTTCAGTAACCGAACTGGCAGACACATTATGTGCAATCAATGCCAAACAACCTCATCAGGTAAATCCTAGCACACGTATCTTACAAGTTACAGCCAAACTAAACATTTCCTTATATCCCTGCCATAATACAGATAAGAAGCACACATAGTTACCCCATACAAAGGACACATTGAATATAAATGGCATAAAGAGAGCCCAGCCACTGAAAAAGTATCCGTGTTGTCTTTTTCGTTCACCATCAACCTATTTACATACACTGCAAGACAAAATGCCTCCACAATGGCATAGAGTTTCTTACAACATTTACTAGAGGGAACCTGGCGCTGCGATCGTTCACCCACGGGAATGATGGGTAGTACACAGATTTGCCTCGTCTTCATGCTTACGGCTTTTCAAATGCACTTGTGGCTTTAGTTATGGTTGTGTTTTGGTTTTCTTTCGAATAAAAGAATGGACCGTTATGACCTTTGTGAGCCAATTCCAAGTGGTGAGCCTCAAAAGGTCAAGGTGGTGAAGCGCAACTGCTTAACCTTTACTGAACTTCGTCTTGCGGCAAAGCAGATTCAAGCTCGATGCAATTGACAGAACGAAGATTACACAGATCAGTGTACTACCCATCATTCCCACACTGGCTTAAGCGCCCTGCATTGTAGCTCCCATAGACACCAACACCAGAGTTCCCCCTAGTAAATTTATAGGTAACTATTCACTATTGATCTGTTAACAATGCCTTGCATTAGCTGGTGCCCTGTCTTGCTCTACGATTTCCTATCCTTGCATAACACTCAATTAGTCAACTACCATACTCAACTGCGCTCTGTTGTCTTGGAAATTGCAGTGAAGTAGCAAACTGGGCTAGTTGGAACATACTCATGCGAATTGGCGCACGAAAAAAAAAAAAAAACAAGAAAGTGCATGGCACAAGCGCTGTCTAACAGATGAAAGTTTAATGGGAAATGTGTCACATATATAACATGAAGGCATAAAAAAAAAACATTGGCGCCCCCTACCAAGCACGTAATCAATTATGCTGTATAAACGCAATCTCAGCATCTGTGAGAGCGTTTGAAGATTGGCTCACGCACCTGTCTTCTGCTTTTACGATTTCATACGCTTCAGCAATTTCACACGTGCACTGGTTTCTATACCCCACCAACGCAGTGGTTCTGTTAAACTCAGCTGCGCAGCCGCAATGCGGGCAATGGAGGATGTGTGAAAGGTGTACCTTTCGGAGAACTATAGACGGACGTTGAGGCAACATCCCGTGTGCCCAATGCACATGCACCCGCATGACAAAGGGGTTGATACACCACCCCGCTCGCACAGTCAGCGAAACGCTTAGAGTGCTTTATAGAGCAACCTTAAGCACTGACAGTGGCCTGCCTGTTCTGCACTTTTTTGTCAACTCTAGAGCACATGCTCTCTATCATCTTGCCAGCATGAAAGACAACGTTTATGTCATAATGACTGGACAACTTCTTTAAATGGTCCGACACAATGTACAGGTATGGAATGACAACGAACTTTTTTCGCCAATCCATGGGATTGCGTATCTACGACATACTTGATTACATGCTTGGTGGCAGTGTCAAAGTTTTTTTTAATGCCTTCATGTTATATATATGTGAGGTTGTTCTCGTTTCAACTTTTAATTGTTAGACAGTGCTTGTGTTGTGCATTTTCTTGTGTTTTTTGTCTTTCTTCGTGTGCTGATTGTGATGAGTCTTGGAAACCACTCTATAAAAACAACCAAACAGTTGTCATCTGCTTCTCACAATACGCACGCTCTTCATCGACGATTCTTTCTATTCATGTTCACCAGTACATTGGTCCCCAACCTAGGCAAGTTTGACACCCCCGTCAATGTGCCATACCAAAATAATAGTTATTTCTCTCTCTCTCTGCAAACTTCTGCACATTCCTGTGCAAGTTAAAAGTAAGAATAAGCATAATCTAAGTAGTCAACTAAGAAATCTTTGTACTAGAATGTCAGAAAAAAAAGTTGTGTTAGCATGAACCCTAGGGCAACAATATTATTGCTTTATATACAGGCTTTTATGTCGAATTCAACTATGCAATTAGTTTTACAGTCAGTTGCACAGTTCTCATTTTGTGCCATGACAATGTTAAAAGCAGAGTTTATTTTGGGCAATATTTTTATGCCACTAAACCTTTTTTGTTTTGAGCCATTGATAGCTCACACTTACATTGTTTTGCTTTAACTGTAGAATGCAAATAAGTATCAAGAAAGCACTTAGACAATTTAGTGGACAAAAAAAAATTTAATGTGTGAATTATTAAATCCTCAGCCCATACTTAATTTAGGTTTGTAATAATTATACAAGTGATAAGTTCAGCGATGGAAGCGACAGTGAATTTTCGGAGCAGATTCCGGAGCAGAAAAAAAATGGTGCTTTGGAGCAGCCATAAGCGTTATTGAAGAAGAAAAAAATGCAAGTTTGAAGCAACTATTGATGTTTTCCGAACAAATGTCAAAATATTCCGAATGACTCCTGGAGTTAAAGCCTCATCTAAGCTTCTTGAATACTTATCAAACTTAATCCACATATAATTATCACTTGATAGCACAAAATAAATGCACGAATGGCCACTGAACACCAAGTAAGACGAGCTACCTAATATTTGAAATGCCGATACTTGTGGCAGATATAATACAAAAGCGATAAATCTGAGCACCAAATTACAAAGGCAGCCATTGCCACATGTAACTGTTTCCAAAGGAGCAGTTTATAATCGGTACGAATACCGTATGCTATTTTTCACATTTCAACAAACAGCCAGCCTTGAAAAATTCCAAGTAAAATAGGCGAAATGAACAACACGCTTGAAATGCCAATTCTTGGACCATAAATGAGCTCGAAACTGATAAAGTGGTAGTCACGCATCCAATAGTGATCATTATGGTGTGGAAGTAGTCTTGACACAAATTTCGCAAAAAGAGACTGCTTGTCAGATACATATCCACAATGTTAGTACATGTAGCACTGTCCACGTGCTAGTACACGGCCTGTTTTCGTTTTCATTCCGGCATCTCTCTGGGTGGCCACGCCCCCCGACTAAAGTTCACTGTTTTCAGTTTTCCAGCACTATTTCGGAACAGTATTGAGCAGCATTTGTCTTTTGAAGCAGTTGGAGCAATCGAAGTACCACTTCCATCACTGCAAGTTTTAGAGGGGTTACTTGCAGAGAGCAGTTACCAAATTCATACAATCAACTCTTGGCCGATCCCACTGAGTGAATATGGGCCTTGCTAGAGGCAAGAACAACATGGTGACGACAATTTGCTAACACGCGGAGAGGAAGGCTCTGCGTTAATTTCCGCTCACCACAGGTTCTTGCACGCAAAAACTGAAGCACCATGCATTCGTGCGCACGTTCGCCGCCACAGCGATGCGGCTGGAAATCGCACCCGCGACCTTTGCGGGGCTGCTACGCGGGGCCGGCTCTCGAGTATCGGGTTGTGCCACGTGCACTTCTAACCCGACGTGAATGTAACGCCCGAGCATGTGCCAAAACGCGTGCGACCGCAAATACGCAACTATGGAGAAAACTCACTTGAACGACAGCGCAGGCCCGGACGTCGGCGCTCGGCGCATTCTCGCCTTATTTCGAAGCGCTGGCCGCTTTCTTCGCGGAGTCTGTCATTACGGCACACATCAGCGGCAACCGAGCGTTCACCGCGCAACTCGAACGGGACCGCTCACCGCTCACATAAAGATATAACACACAACAGATATGGACAGTGCATTAAACCTTACGCCATATTAGAAAGTCTGATGATGATGATGATGATATCGATACCACAGAGCACCCACCACCTACCAGATATCATTTGAAACGGAATACGAATTGCTCGTATCCATGCTTTACTAAATAATTTTTACTTCACTTTTATACCTCGGATAGCGCTCAGCTCGAATAGGCCCAGCGAAACGCACCTGGCTAGGCCCGCGACAGGGCCTGCCGGCCGAATCAGCGCTGGTTCTTTTTCACCCACTTATTCTGTGTCTCACACACTGTGAGGGTTCGGCCACTACACGTGCATCGTTCCCTTATCCTCTATGGTACACACGTTATATTTCGTAAATAGCATACTGTAACGCTATCTGTGCGTACCGCATCCCCAGACGGGAGGGTCCGTTACGAGAGACAATAATCCTTGGACAATCTGCGGCGCAGTTTAGCCCATTCGTATGCGGTGATCTTGGAAGGCAGGTGTTCGAGCTCGCTTGGCACATACCCGCCCTCGGGAACATATCCGCATGTTACGAAAAACGTAGACGGCGTTGTTATCGCGCTCTCGGCGTAAACAAAGCGCTGACAGCAGAAATGTCATACTCTCGCTTAGTCCTTGGACTGTCCGCTGGGTGGCGGTACCTGTATATGATAAAAAGACACGAGATGGCGGTACTTGAAGTGTTCATGAGATGGACGGACAGACAGACAAGCAGACACACGGACGGATTGACGCACGCTTCGCCCCACTCATCATTCAATCCGTGGATATGCTGCGATTTCTTTTTTTTTATTGGGCCGGGCTAGGAACAGCTGCAAGGCTCGAATCAAGCTACAAATATAGATTTTCTGCCGAAACTGCCGAACATTGAAATCATCCTTCTGCTTTCATCTGTGGTACTTGACTTTTGGAGGAAGAAGTCTATGGCAAGTTTGCTATGCCTGCAAAAAATATATTTACAGCTCCGGCTACCAGTGTGAGCACCTAACGGAATTTCAGTCAGGCGGGATATGGGAAGCAGGAGTGCTGCACTTCACTGATGCCATAATAATTGAATGGCTTATTTTTAAACAACTTGAAAGCTGTGTATACCATGCCTGGTAGGTGCCATCTGCTTGGGTTTCAATTTTTTATATGCTAACTCAAACGCTATGTTATTCGAAACCAATCTGATGCCTCCGCAACTAACCTTCAAATATCGGGCCACACGGGTTCGTAGCCTTTTAGAGTTGGGCCTTCGGCTCAGTCAGCGGTCCCAGACCGGGTTCGGCCTCCGAAATGTGGCCTGTGCACAGCTGTAGTGCGCTCTCCTCCTTCCCTCTCCGCCACAGCAGCGGCGTAGCAAATCACTGCAGTTATTATAACTTTGTCGCAAAGGGTACACCGATATGAAACGTAAGTGTAACGGTGCATTATAAAGCGTGCGTTTGCTGTGCTTCCGTCATTCTCACTCTGTGCAATGGAGTACAAAACGCCATGAACAACGTCAACACTAGTTGCAGCGGCAGCGTCCCCACCACGGAGCCGAGGAAGGCTCAGTAAGCTGAACGCAAACGACGATGTAGGAAAACGGGCCCCGAAATTCAGGCTAGGAAAACCGAAAGCAACCATCAACATTGGCAGAAAACTTCTACGGAAGCGACACGGGCTCGGAACGCCACAGTGGAACATCAGCGTTATCAAGTAGACCCCGAAATCCGGTATCAGAACGTCGAGGCGCAACGGGAGTGAAGAGCAGCAGCTGCCAGTCTCGAAGCGACAAGGCAACGCGAGTCTGCGGCCACAGCAGCTGTTGTCTTTAAGATATCGCGCGCACCGATGCTGGGAATCGTGTACAATATATAAATAAAGTTGCAACAACCCCGCACAAATGTCTCCTCTCTTCTTAACACATTCTAATCTTCGTTGCACTGTGTTGCCAAGTGAAACGAAATGGAGACTCGATGCACACCTCCCACAGTTGATGGCACTTCTTACCTACAGATGCTGTAGGAGAACATGATCAACAGTGTCGTATCCGATATTAGCACATATTATGAGCAAGTATTCGTAAACAACAAGACTATGCAGCTCAGCCTCTCACGCAGGCTTAGCTAAGACACCTAGTGGCAACTTTCATACACACAAGAAACAAGGCCACTTGCCTAATCAGAACGTGCACCAAGACACAGTGTTAACTTGTTGCACACGCTTTATTGCAGTGGATGACGTCTGTGCTAGCACAATGAGAAAAAACAAACAAAAACGCATAATTCTCAGTTTCTGTGCAAAATACCAAGGATCTTCTATCAGAAAAAGCTTCATCAAACTATACAATCGCTACATCATTATGTCGACAACAGTTCGAGAGAAATACAGCTTTAGATGGGTGTAGAAAAAACTTTGCACATAACTATCAGTGCAATCAAAACGCGGTCAAAAGTGCAGGCACGTCGTGTGATGGAAACACTGAAGGCACGTGCGAGAAAAAGAACTTACAAATTTGGGCATGACATTTGATTTGACGCTCACGATACAGGTTTTTTTTTTTAAATTTTTGTTGCAATGGTGCAAACACGTCGTGTTGCAAAACCTGTAAAGCGGTGCAGTGGCATTGTGCGCAGAGGAAACAAGCGTGCACTGCGAATCTTAGACTAACGAATCTCAAGTGAGGCGTTGCTGGGAACTGTACACAACCACAAATGGCAAAGAAAAACTGCCGTCAACAATTAGTATCTGCGAGACTTGCAGGACGCACGTACAATCCGCATTGCAAGCAGGAAAAATATTAATGCTGGCATTCTGTGTTCAAACTATCCACAAGGTGCTGGACAGCCAATACCGATTTGGCAACGTTTGGTGGCAGTTGAAAAAAAATTGCACATTTTACATACAAGTACTTGGCTTCTTAGATCATCCAAATATCTAACAAATATGTCGACTGCTAAGCAATGAAAATAGTGCGTACATTTCTTTTAATACGCGTGCGACACTCCAGGAAGAAGCCCCTAGAGCAGTGTTCTGAGGCTGACTACTTTCAAGGATATCTATCCCCTAAACTTTGTGTAGACGTCGCGGCACCCTTTAAGTGCAAGACGGTCATTACACCGAAGCAGTTACAACCACACAAACGAGACTGCAATGCAGTCAGAAGGCGTGTCATTATTTTCAATGTCACCAAAAGAGATTTGTCAAGAAAACAGCTTTGGCATTGCATAGTGCACTTGCAGCATCTGTCATTAGACTAATAGTCTCCGTACAAAAGTTGAGCGTGGCCACACCAAAGTTCCTTACTAAACACTGTCCTATAATTAAAAGGAGCCGGCCAACATTCCAGGTTTCTTTTTATTTCAACATGCGCGATAAGCCATCAAAATACTCATACAATCTACGGTTCTTGTCAGGCACCAAAGCTGTTTCCGCATATTGCGAACATTATCCCAGTGAGCCAACCACCACCCTTCTGATATATGGTGGCATCGGATGACTTTCGGCACCATGTGGCTGGTACATCACACAATTAGCTTAAGTAACATGAAACAGAGAAGGAATTAGAAAGGGGCAATAAAGCGCACAACGGGCTCGTAAAATAAAAAATAACTGAGGAAATCAGTACACTCGGACCAAAGAGTCTGCAAATGAAAATGTGGCAGTTATCAACAGGATCACACCGGAACAACGGGAAACAGAGCAATAAAAATCAAAGTAAAAAAAAGAAGCAATATTATGTACAGCGAGAGCGGCAAGAAAAAATGAACGAAAAGACACTTTGTCCATTTTTTTAGTAAGTTTGACTGCGAGAACCCACGAACGCTCCATGGCCAGTGGCAATGCGCCGTGACCCCTTACCGCTAGCCGTTTTTTCAATAAAGTTTGGTCTATGAACAATAAAAAAGGCTGCAACTGCTATGCTTTTGTGAGCACATGAAAAAAAAATGTGTCGTCAACGAGAAACAAACAAAATTGCAGACGTGATCTGCCAGGTCCAACGTGTCATTACCGTGCGGCCTCTCCATTTCGAAAGGTGTGCTTAATTAAGTAGTTTGCTGTGGCCCATGAAACAGACGTGATGTGCGGAAAGGTGTAACAAACGCAGTGCGCCGTTGTTACAGCGCGAAAACTTGCAACCTCGGAATCAACAAACACCGGAACGCTTAGACGTCACTAGCCACAACTCTGCTTCTCACTCACGCTGTGGAAACTTTTGCAGACGCAATACTACTGAATGCAGTTTCAGTAACCGATGAAAGGGGAAAAGGGCCAGTGAAAACGCAGCGAGCTTCTAAGCGATTTTTTTTTACGTCCAGCAGGCAAACAACAAAATCTGGTGCACAAGAACTTTCAGGTCTCTTGTGCAACAGCTTTTGCAGCCCTCTCCGCAACCACCACTAGTTGAAGTACTCTACGATCGACAGCAACAACCCTATGCAGCGGAGCCTAACAATGCAAGAAATTTAGCTTTTTTTCTTAAAGCCCCTCACCTGCACTCTAGGAAGTGGGGTGACAACACTACATTTGCACAACTCAGTCTGTGCTCAAACTGGTGAGCTGAAGTTTCAACGACACACTCGCAACGCTACAGAAAATGTTGCTAACGAAATGCACCAACCACTGTTAGAGTTGACACTTCTCTTGCTATGCTCTTCAACATTCTAGACAGGTCTTTCTATTGAACAAGTTCATGTATTTTCTCGCGTAAAACTAGTACCTCCAATGATATTTTTGAAATCTTTTTTCATAAATGATCCTCACATAGTGATGCAAAGCTACTCTCCTTGCACAGCCGAGTCCGCATTTTTTCTATAATTTAGCTTAAATATTATTGAATTCTTGAGCAGATTGTAGGCAATATGGTATTCCTCTAAGTACGCAAGTTGTGCAGGTTTTGGGTAGCCGGGAGGAACCGTGTACGTAACTTATGCAGGCTTTGGGTGGCCGGGTGGAACCGACACCACGGTCATTTCTAGATCCTCTAGAGGAGCGGAGGAGAGGCACCGTGGAAGACAAATTTCTTGCACTGTTTTGCCACCCGCTGCCAATCCTCATGCGTACTTTTCACACCGCTAACGGCGTGCTGCCACTGGCCCGTGGAGAAGGGTCGCGTGGGCGAAACCACCAGAGCTGCGGCTTCCGATCCTTTGTCTGAATGCCGAGGTTCCGACGTCTTTAGTCGTCCCAGTCCTTCTTGATCTCGAAGGTCCACTCCCACTTGAGGTGCTCGTGCTTGTCGTCATCGGTGAAGAGCGACTTGACCGTGTAGGAGCCACGCGCGAGCATGCCCGCCGGCATGTCCTCCTGCGGCGTCGTGAAGGACTGGATCTCCTTCTTCGGCGCGTACGAGCCCACCATCTGGTTCATCTTCTCCACTGCGGACATTGCAGAAGTCAACAGAATGTGCTCAATTTGAAACGCAACAATGAAAGCAGACAAAGCAAGCAAAAACAGACATGCAATGACCATGTAACACTTGGTTGACAATTGACGCTCCAGTTGACTTGCAACAAAGATATCCAAGATTGCTGCGCACCGAACGAGATTTCGTATGCCGTGGGCAAGTCGCTCACTTTCCAAACATTTCTTCACCGGCAGATGGCAGTAAGGAAAGAAAATAAAATAGGCATCAGAAAGCCTTGCCGCACACTTTCACATGTAAAAGCTCCCCTGAAGATGTTCTCTACAGCTATGACTGCCTACAAGGAATCGAATAACACTGGAAAGCAAGAAACAGTAAATCTAATAAGTGATGATGGCGATAACTATCTGCCTCATAAAAGTTCACTGGGTCAATGCCACAATGTGCCGCACGATGTCTTTTTAAATTTTTTTTTCCTTTCGTTCCCTCCAAAAATGGGCAGGAATCGGTTGATCAATTATGTGAATTTCGAATTACTGCAGTAATGCCTTCGTTGATAAGCATAACAAGAAAGTAAAAGAGCTGAGGCGGCCACCGATTAACGTGGCATTACGACTTATTGCTGACAACCTTATCGCAGTCATCTGTGGGCTTGGCTGTGTGTATGGCGCGAATTGCACGGTTGACAATTATGATTTATCTGGAGTTCTGACAGTGCAGTCAAAGTGAGTCAATATCTTAAAAGTGCAGTAATAACTGTGCTGCTCATTATCTGCCAACATCCAAGTAAGGACAGGCATTCAAGAGCGGAAAAGTATGACTATGTGCAAAGTATTCTGGGCGACTTGGCATCCAAAAGATAGAACCTCCACCTCCCTCCAGCAGTGGAGGTTGTGTTCCAAATTTAGAGTCACTGCTTTGTGATAGTGTTAAGCGCCTGCCCGCAGAGTCCATTGGCCACCCTGATCTGCCATCGGATTCCACAATCGTGAATCAACCGCCCAGCGATAGCATCTATCGAGCAGCTCACCTTGTAGTCCGTGCCTGTAAATCTTCTGGACGTACTTGAGCCCCGTGACGATCTCGCGCTGCACAAAGAACTCGATGCGGATCCGGTACTGGATGCCCTCCTTGACGGTGAACGTGCGCTTCTTGATCTGGTCAAAGTCCTCTGCATGCACGCGAAGCGCAAACTCGTTTACCAGTACAGGCCGATAATGCAATGCCAGCCACTAACATATATACCTGCAAGGATGAGCTTCATTTTTTTTAACGAGACAAGTTAAAAATACATGCTGGAAAGCTAAAAGTGCATAAAGAATGCACCAAGGGCAGCACTACCTACAAAACAAAAGTGGCACTACCTTTAAACATTTACTCGTGTAATCCTCGCACTTGCATAATTCTCGCACCCCCCACATCGCCCAACAAAGATACAATTTTTTTTTTCCTTGAGTATTTATCGCACCCCCGAAAATTGCCGCAATAACGCTGTCTGCTCGTTCCAGCTGTTGATGATGATAGCACGTGCCATCTGGTGTCATCTCAAGCATCAAGCATACTATTATTGCACGGCGATTCAATCCAATCCAGGCCAAGCCAAAGCGGCAAGTGCGCGTTGCGGCGTGTTCTGTATGTTGTGTCAATAATCTTGTCACATTATAGGGTGATACTAAAGCTACACGGCTGCTTTAAAGTTGAAAGTGATTGACCATGCACTAAACAACGGTAACAAGGCTACCAGTAGGCCCTTTGGAGTCGACGAGTTTTGTGTTTGCTACTGGTGTCGGCAGCTGAAAGCCACCAAGACGCATTGGGCCTGCCGTGTGCCTAAGACTGAGAATTATGGTAAACTTTATTTCTTCAGAAGGAAACTGCGGACAATTCTGTTAAATAGCCATCAGCCCAATACTGACATCCTACACTTACCTTTTGAAGGCTCCGGTTGAGTGACGAACGCTACCGCAATGCCCACAAGCTTTGCGTATGGTATTCTAATTCTTGACTATTTGCTTGCACTTTTTGTGTCTCAAATAAATCTTGCCTTGTGTTGAACCTCTGCTTTTATTGTTGAGGTAAATTTTAATTAGTACTTCTCAAAGCTTGCTGTTAGTTGCTGGTGTGAAAATCTTCATTTGTGGCCACCTTGTTTTCTTTTTCGCTCTGTACGTTTTTGTGGAATTTTTCCCTGCTTAATTCTCGCACCCCCAAACTTTGCTCAGTTTTCCACCAAAAAAAGTGCGAGGATTGTGCGAGTAAATACGGTACACTGAGCATAATTCCGAATCAGCAGGCAGCAAGTTCACAGTGTTACGTATAAAAATTTTGCCACAGAACCTCCACAGAAGCTACAGCGTCTCTGGAGTCCGTGTCATTCCAGATTGCATGACAGTGAAGCACACGGGCATAAGAGAAGCACGCAGACAAGTGCGGTATGCAGTTTTTTGTGGGGCTGCCGCATCTCACCTGTGAGATCGAGCACAATGTCTGGCCGCCCCTCTACGACCAGCACCAACTTCTTCACAAGAACACGGTTAGGGTTGTTCGGTTCTGCAAAGAAAGTAAAGCGGAAAATTCAACTGCAGATAGGCAATATCACTTACCGAAGAACACATTTAGCAGTGTGCGACATCGAATGACACATTGTCGTTTGGCTAACCTGACAGAATTAAGCCTGCGCCAAGCCCTTACCCTTGGGTGCACGAACAAATAGACTAAACAACAAACTATACCTGTAAAAAAAAAAATGCAAGCACAGATTTTTTAAAAACATTTTGCACAATGACAAGGTTGTAGAGCTAGGCAGCAACTGAATTAAGGGTTCATGCTTAACATGACAAAAGTTCAAGGGTTCTCAAGGACTCTCAAGGCTATGTCTGAATTTTCAAGGACCACAATGTATGTCAAAAACCCAATTCACGTATTTCAGAAAAGGGGATAATTGAAATTTATCGAAAAAATGATAACATCGCTGGAGCAGACAACGAAAACAATGCTGCATTTACAATTTCTTTCTAGGGAACGTTCAATCGTAGTGTCTAGGAATGGCACGGATAATCACATTCAGGCTTCCAGAATTTATTCCAGTAATCACTGTTCCTGAATTTTGATACGTATGTCCACTGTTTCCTTCTGCTTGATGTGCATAAAGTCAAACACCCTTAGAAAGACTGCCAAGATCAAGTCGCTGACTGTGTCTGCCTTTTTTGCATACGAGCCTCCTGTAGCTGTTAATTCTTTCGGAGCAGCTCCCAGTTTCTCTTTTGTTAAGATTTCAACCTTATCCTCAATCCAATGTATCTTTCCAGCATATTCTTTTCGGTTTCTTATCCTCCTGGTCCTTTCAGAATTTCCAAAAAATGCACGGTGTTGGTTCCTTTTGTGATGGGCATTAGATATGCCACATGCTGCATTTACGGCATCACAAATAATGTGCTCTCAAATGTGCTGCAGTCCTCATTAAAAATTTTTAAAACAAGAAGAAAATTCAAGGATTTTCAAGGATATGCAAAAAGACCAGCACCTTCAAGGCCTTCCAAGAGTTCGCATGAACCATGTGAATTGCACCAGCCACTGTAGCAATACAACGGAGGACTGAGCCAGTGAGAGCCATTCAGCAGGAAAACGGGTCACACTCTTCTCACACACCACCACATTATTATGCAACCTCACACACCACCACATTATTATGCAACCTCAAACAGACAAGCCGAGTCAAATAAACCTTAAAATGGATAGAAGAACTGCTTTAGAGTGCTATGAGGCTTAAATGTAGTTTTTTTTTTCTATGGTTGGAAAGTCTAAGACCTTGCCATAATGCGAAATACCGAGAAAGTTTCAAAATCCTGTAAGATTATTCACACAGCATTCTTTCACCTGTTGTACATCTGCGTTACACATAAATTCAGGGTGGTAAATGAGTTCTGCAAAAGAACACAGCGTGCAGGAAGTTGGCCAAGAGATAAGAAAAAAAAAAATGTACCCCAGTTTGTAGCACAAAGATATGAAGAAAATCAATTATACAGGTTTTTTAGAGAAGAAAAAAACTTTAAATACATAGCTTCTTTTTGGAAAAACCAATATGCCTTTTTAGAGTTAACAAGCACAAGTGCTTACTGCAACAGTGCAATGAATGCACTTACATGTAAGTCAAAAGAAAGATTTTACAAACGTAAGGCACTGCTGGAAAGCAGTTAACTTTATTTATGACAAAGCACTTGAGATATTTAGATGGTGAGTGGGGTGCCAGCATATGAGCAGTGCAGGTGGCCTAGCACGCGGTGCCTCTCACTGCTAAACCCCTTCTTTTGTTCCCTCGTTATATTTATACATAAACACATTTTGCATTGACCCTCTCAGATTTTCTGCCATACTTGTATGGAGGCGGGTTTCTGTCTACAAGGTCTCTGCCGTACGGGCATGTTTTCGATACTCTTTAAAATTTTGCACAGTAACTACTGTCCATGCGCAGGGAAAGTGCTGCCGCCTCCTTAAACTTACAAAAAGCATTTCTAATTTAATTTAGCTATCGTCTTGTAGACACACTCAAGACTGATTCTTAGTTTTGGTTAATCACAAAGGCTGCAGCAATGCCAATGAACAGAGCCCTATCGCAACTTCGATTTTGTCGGGCGAATTTGAACAAAATTTTAACTGACATTGCCACCTGAAATCAAGCATTTCTGTAAGTACACTTTTAAAGAATATTTGCAGCAAAATTTCAAAAAAACGTATCAATATTGATCTGCAGAATAACTGCTATCTGCATGCTGATGTGTGATGTATGCTGATGTGTATGTATAATGCTTTCGATTTGAATGCCATGTAAAAACACTTGTTGACATGTGTCATATGTGCTATTGCCATGTAAGGGACCCTGAGCCTTGGTCAAGCTGCTGCAATAGCTTTTTGCCCAGGTGTCCCTCCAGATTGTTTTCTGGTAAATAAAATTAAATTGATAATGAAACACATAGTTCTTGTTCTACGGTTATATGCTTTACAGGACGATGACTACAAGGGGGGTTACAGGAAAAGAACCATTGATTGACATCAATCACGCAATAAATTATGAGCATGTTGGTATAACCCGTGCCATCCACTTATCACCGTGGACAGCCACACATATATGCACAGAGCTGCTGAACAGGATACGTGCGCCGGTCAATGGTGATAATTGGATGGTTTGCACTATACAATCGCAATGACACGCCACTGTTCGGGTTTTCTTTGACGCTGATAGTACCTCATAAACAAACTAACCGAGAAAAACATACGGGACAAGGACTATCCTGTGCGTGGCGAACCGATGTCAGGGCGTCTGGGGCCACGTGTTTCAGAACCCTGCTTTAAAGAATGCCGTAAGAAACTATGTATGGACATACCAACGACGATGGCTTCTGCGGTGGCAGCCCCTAGCAGAGTCTCTTTGTACTTCTGGAGCGAGGGGTCCTCCTTGTCGGCTTCGACGATGTCCTTGAGGCTTTTGGCGGCAGGTGGCTTGTAGTTCGGGTGGTCTTCATCGTCCTCCACGTCGGGCACCGCCGTCTGCACCTTGTCGTCGGCCATGGCCAAACTGATTGCCTGAACGTGAAGGTGCAGACACATGCTTTTTACAAAGGTTGCCGTGCAAATCTTTAAGAACACCACGCATGCTTATTTCTTTGTGACCACACTTCACCCACAAAAAGCAGCTACCACTGCTCACCAGAGGCCACACCGCTATGTTTGAAGAAGCTTTGTGGTTGTTTCAGACTCTCCTGTTATGATTACGTGTATGAAATCACTTACCGAGTTTGTTCTAGAGCAAACACCGGCACCAGCGACAACACTAGAAGTTCGATAGGGCATGTACCAAAGCCAGTGCATAGTACAGACGAGCAGATTACAATCTGTGCTCGCCGTTAACACTGCAAAGCAAGTGCTGCTCGTACTTTTGAAACCAATAAAAAAGTTTCATCTTTACCAGCCTGAGCTATGTGTCCTTTGCAGTCACAGCCATGCAACAATATTTGAGAACACACTCTAATGCACCCAAATGTTTGTATGTACAACTATGCGCAGAAGTAAATATGCTTGTATAAGTGTGTCAAGAGTCATTAAGGCCTAATTTGAAAGACTGAGTCAGTTCCATCTTCCTCTAGTTTCTGCGATATCTGGGTGCTAACCATCGCAAGTCATAAAATTCATGTTGCAAGAACTGTGCGCTTGTGCAATGCACACTCACACAACAGAAAACAGCCGGAGTTCAGGATCACCAGTGAAGCTGTAAGACATTTATGGCAGGTCTATCCATGTTTTTTGAAGGGCAAAGAAAATCATTCCCAACTTAAAGCTGAGCAGACTGGCCGAATGAGAAGGCAGCCACAGAAAACATGGATACGAGGACAACGCAAACATGTTACAGTTGAAACCTCTGATAATAACAAAATCAGCAGAGAAAGCAAAAAATGTCACTCTTACAGGAATTTCGTTGGTGCAAGAATGTGGCAGAAAGGACAGGAAATTGACTAAAAACTGATTTTATAGCCAAAAGCGAATAATCTTACTTCGCTGAACCTTTACGTGAAGCTATTTCGTACCCTTGACTCGTATTGCAAGGATCACTGCCACGCTGCCTTGCCATGTCCGGTAACACTGCAATTGTCATGGTTTTGCTTATTGGGCTCATGCCGTTTTCAGAAAATATAACTATGAACCTTACTAATGAGATCTGATTGACAATCATGCCAACGACTGTTCAGGGGACATTATTTAGAAAAAACTTATGTAATTATGAAGAAATATAAGTGGTAGAAAATATAATGTGCCATGGGCAGGGACGCTCACATCAGCCAACGGCAGAGACTAAGTATATGGTGCAACATCATTTGTAGAGACTTTGACAATTCACTGCAAAACCCCGGCTGCATGCCGTGCTATAACACTTGGCTCTGGTGTTATCAGAAGCCCCGACTACCAAATAGCAGTGTCGTCCAAACTTGGTCAATAAGTCAATGAACAAAAAAGCCACTGGAGTTAGATTTATCATATATTGTACCCCAATCGAAATACAGCTGTGGATTGAATCTAGGTACCGAAGCTTAGCTAGACCTCAACCACCGAAAAATCTTATAAAACACACTTTAGCGTTGACCAATCGGCTTTCACAGCCGGCAGAACGCTGGCCGCCTGAAAAATGTTTATTTTTGACATCGTTTCACAGATGGTAGCACTGTCTTTTGTGTTTGTATTTTGCTTGGTTTATTATTCGCTAGGTAGACATAGTTGTCCACGTTTTCAGCTGTTTGTGTTTTTTTTTTCTTTAGCGGCAAAGGGTGCACAATCCCGGCTTTTTCGAATCGTAGCATGGCAGAAGAAACGCAAAAGAAACCTGCCTGTTCCAGCCTCATGAATGTGTCCACAAGATGCCAAATAGGCTCATTTTCCTGCTCACATCCTGGTAAACAAAGTCGAGCAGAATCCATTATGACATTGCTTAGTTTGCAAAGCACAAGGCAAAAAGTCCGGGAGCGGATGGGAGTGTCAAAATGTGAAGTTGCTCTCATAATGCATGTGTGCTTTAAACTTCACACACGAAAATCGTACTGAAGCACCTGATGCAGTCAAGCACTGTTAATTGAATAAAACATTTTGTTATTCCACGAAGATTGTTGCAGATTTTATTGCGGTTTAGATGCACCGACTCATGCCGCCGGCGAGCGAAAAAATTTTCCCGCGCAATACCAGGGGAGAACAGCAGGGGAGAGCGCAGAAGCCAACAAGTTCAACACGCAGTACCGATGTCTGCGCATATGATGTTGGGAAGTTTTCTAATGAACAAGTCACCTGACTGATACTGAATAATAATTTCTGAATATGAAAGGTGCTGCAATTGGGCCCTCAATGCCGATTTCAAGTCTGAAGGCCTCAAATAAAGGCTGCCACATGGTAACTAGGCAACAGCACAAAAGGGGGTGGGGGAAGATAAGAAAGAGAGAAGGGAGAGAAGACAATAAACAACACACGCCACTGTGCAAAGGTAAAGGTGTACAATTTCATCTCCATAAAGAAGTCAGATTAAAAAGAGAAATAAATATGCAGGCATATCTGTCCACCTGCAAAGTTAACATAGCATTTGTAAAAACAAAGGACGAAAAGTTCCGAAAAATTGGCAAGTGCGGGCAGACAAGCAATTAATTCATAATGGCATTGAGCATATTTGATTAATATGTGGGGTTTAAATTCCCAAAACCACCATATGATTATGAGAGACACCGTAGTAAAGGGCTGCGGAAATTTCGACCACCTGGGGTTGTTTAACATGCACCCAAATATCTGAGCACATGGGCCTACAACATTACGGCCTCCATCGGAATCGGAGCCGCCGCAGCTGGGATTCGATTTCGCGACGAGCGGATCAGTAGCCGAGTACCTTAGCCACTAGACCACCGCGGCAGGGGGAATTGAGCATAAAAACTGGACAAAAGACAAGCAAGAGGATAAAACACTGCATTCTTGTCCTCTCACTTGTCAACCGTTATGAATGACATTAGCCTAACAAGCAACAACGTTCAGGCAAGCGAATCGTGTAGCAGCCTATGAAATTCAAGTCTGTTCTTCAAAAAGTAGCACATAGCAATAGAAATTATAAAGGAGGGAGACGGTATCCTGTCATGACAAAGATGCACCTATGCATTCGTAAGCAAATGACAAATCCTCCAGCAAAGTGTGGTTAACGAAGTGCAGCAAACCGAGCCTTAAAAATATTTTGAGTATAGAGTTGAACCCCTGCGTAAGACCTGCACAAGGCAACAATTCTTGCACTCTATATCTGGTGTCCCTTATAAGAAAGGTACCATGCAGGCACTTTCTTATCAACCCCTATTTCAATGTGGGCACACTCACGTCTGTTACACCCTTTGTCTTACATCCCTGTCTCTAATAAAGGGGTTTAACTGTATATGCAGTATGATTACAAAGCACACACACCTCTTTTCTGTCAGATTGCAAGAATGTTGTGCTCAGCTCTGATTTTTCACTAGGGGCGTGTCACTGGCATTTCAATCTGCTGTGCCAGGAGAAAGCCCGATTAGGCATCTCTATCTCTGCTGTTGCTATCTAGCTCTAAATGAAGAAAGAGATAAGAAAACGCAAAGATAACGGTTGTCTCACAACAGCGGTGGCATATGGTGACCGAGTGGGAGCAATCGTTACTGCAATAGCACGTGGAATTTTTCTTCGTTGATACGAAGGGTCATAATGTAACGCTCTATTCAAAATACCACATCAAGCCAAATCAACAAAACGGCAGTTAAATCTGTAAAATGAAAGTAAAAGGAATGTCCACATGCCCATTGCACGCAACTGCACAACCAGAGATGGCCTATAAAGCACAGTAGCACAGACCAAAAAGTATCAATATTCCAAACAAATTGTATGCACTTAATGAGAGGCACTTCTGATTAGACCTTTGCTGAAAGTTTGAATGGGTAAAAAGCACTTTAGTGGAAACTATGTCAAGACAAGACACAATCACATCAAATTTTTTTGTTTTGAAACTTAGTCAATCTTGTAAAAAGTGAGAGTGTGCAATAATACCTTGAACTGCTTTGTTAAGCTCCAAAGGTATATTAATCTGACCCCAGTTGTACATAAATGTACCCAGATTGGCAAAATTAACTAACTATTTCAATTTCCATAAGTCTGCAAGGTATAAGCAAAATGTACAGTGATCCCGAACGTAAGTGACAACAGATGCAACCCCTGGGCTGCAGTATAGTACGACAGAACTTTTTTAACAACCATCCATGCTGCCACATTGCATTTCAGCTTTTGTAAGTATAAGAAACTGCATAATGTAAATTTTCACTGCATCACACACTTGTGCAGCATTATAAAAATCGTTATGTACATTGCCCATCGAATGTACTGCCTTCTTACCAGCTCAATTTCTTTACTAACACATGCACAATTGGGGAAAAAAAGAGAGCTAGTCAAAGCTCTTGGGTACGTCACCTATATAAAAAAAAACAGCAGCTACGCTTGGCACCCGGGAAGTCTCTTGGATGAAGCATTTATGAAGCCACAGCATCTAGAATTTTCGCAATCCTAATCTTTACATTAACCTTTCAGATAAATTTCAGGCATCATTATGCTAAATACCTCATACTGCTTTTTATCAGCTCAAACATTAAGCTCTTTTATTTTCTGTGCAAGGTAAATGAACCAAGTGAACATATGCTGTTTACGTTGCAGCTGAGCAACCACACAAGCAAAGCATCTGCTTCTTCAGTGCGCAACGATGTCTTCTTTGTATTCTTTTGTTCTATGTAGCATTTCTATCACTTTTACAGCGTGAACACTGCCACGACAACGGTGGAGTAGGTGGCTGCCAGACTTGTGAATATGCCACTTTTCGTTGGGCGAGCCGAGGGAGTTGAAAACTCGAAACACAAGCAATGCTGGCTGTACACTCACACTGGGGCGTTGGCCATGAAAGAAACTGATCAGAGGTGAAATGCGTTGGCTCTCATACATGCAGGATAGATGATTCCAGCCTTATCGTTTGCAGTTATCGTTCCCAAATAAACTTGCCTACTCAAACCACGCACACAATCTTATCACCAAACACATGAGAAGATGCTGAAAGCTTTGACAATTCACATGAAAGACCAGAAGTGCGGTCACATGAAAGACCAGAAGTGCATGTAGCAATGTTACCACCTCACCCATTTTTTTTCCCTTTCTTTTACTGATTCAGCCTTTTCTTTTAGAACTCTCACTCTTGGTGCTGTATTAGGTTCATTTCATAAGTTCTGCCTGCCTGCATTGTACAATTCCTTTCACTGCATACAACACAATCGTTAACACTCATACTACTGGTTACCGAGTTTTATGCATGATTTAAAAAAAACTACGTAACAAGAGAGCACTAGATGCGCAGCCACATTACAAATTGTAAGGTACGCCTGGTGACAAATCATTACTAAGTTTCCTCTGTGTAAGCTTTCAAAGGACTAAATGTAGACATATTTCAGCCAATCAGGCACAGTTTTTTTTCTGGTACAATCTCCTTCAGAGACGTGCCGCTTGAGCAATAAATTCCTTCCCAAAACTTCTGGAGCCACTCCAACGTGTTGAGCAAGGAGGGGGCCCAGGAATGCGAAAGCATATCTGTTACTCCACACACCAAGAGAGAGAACCCAAATCTGCCCACAAAAACAAATAACGAGGCATACATGCCCGCAAAGCCTGCAGCAACGCAATACAAAATACACTTCTCCACGCATGTGGGCTTACCGAAGTGTGATAACTATGTATTTTGTTTTTCTTGTTATAATTCTTGAACTTCGGAACTCGGCGGCGCCTCTACCTTGCTACCGCCATTGCACGTAAATGGAAGTTTCGAATTTCGCCGCTGATGTTCGCACACAAAAGGGAAACGGAAACCGAGTGCGTACTGTTGCGAAGCGTACGCGAAAAGCCCGTAACACTTGGTTCATTTGTTATAGCCGAACTACGCTGTTAACGGTACTTCTTTTAACAGAGAGCTCGGTTGTATGACGGGCTAACCAGGGAGCCACCAACAAAACGCCGACGCCTTGTGACAAACGGACCTTTGAAAAAAAAAAAAAGGAAAGAAACTCCGCGCCGTCGTATCGAAAGAGCTCAACTTGACGCGGTCGCAACAGTGTAAAGAAGAGAGACAAGAAAAAAAACAAAAAAAAACAGGACACATCAGACGGGCGTGACAAACGATCCGGGACAAGCTTTTCAAAAAAGCAACAGAAAACCTCGCTCAAAGGAACTCTCGGTAGAGATCGGCAGGGCTCCGAGACCCGAAGGAAGTTAGCCGACCTTGCAGGATACAAACACCTATTGTGGAGTTCAAAAAAAAAAAAGGAGCGGGTTTCACATCGGAGTGAATTTCGACCACCTGGGAGCTTTCTAAACGTGCTCCTAAATTAAAAGCACAGCAGACGGGAGTGTTAGCATTTCGACCGCGAATGAAAACGTAGCCGGCGAGGCTCTCGAGTCGAACCTGCATTTTCGAGCTTGACGACGCCTTTTCTTTCTTTTTTGAGACGTTAATTCAGCAGGACGAATGTAAAAGCTGCAGCGCTGTTAGCCTCGAAAGAACAGTTTGCGGAACCACTTGTTGCGCAATAGGCGCACTACAACAAAGCGACGGGTTTTCCAACGAGGGGGGCGGTCGATTTGTGTGGTTACTTGGAAAGCATGGCATCGCAGCGAAACACCGGAAGCTTTTTTTAGAGTGACAATAAATCACGTACCAGATTTCTCGCACGTCCCGTAACGAGATCTTTCGACGGTTCGAGCGAGGCAACGAAAAAAAAAAAAATGATCGGAGGTTGGGTGTTTCCTCGGATAACTCGTGACAACACGCCCTCACGAAGAGGTCTGCGCAAACTTTTCTTGGTCCCGCTTAACTTTTTCTATCTTTTAAAAAACCGCGATCAGGCCGAGTTCCGCGAGAGATCGGGACTCTAGCAGACTAAATAAGCAACTCGGAAATACGTTCACTGCGCTTTCCTTCGTGGAATTTCGTAGCTCGCTAGCAAATTCGCGTGAAAAATGAACGGAACGCCGGCTTTTTGAGTTCCGTTCTAACGGGCGGAAGCAGCCATGCTTTAGACACCCGGGACTTTCTCACGAAAAAAGAAAAACTACTTTATGCACTTCGAGTTCTCAGCTTCCAAACATTGAACGATATCGTCAGTTAAGTGCACTTTCCCTTGACCGTAAATGCAAGAAAAAACTTACCTTTCAATGCGTCGTGTACGGGTCGAAGGTAGGCGAAAAGCGTGCTTTCATAAACACCACCCGCGGAGTTTATAAAAATCCAAGATGGCTGCGTTTTTCTATCAACTTCCGGCGCGTAGCGTAGAAACACTTCCGTGATAACAAAGTGTGCCACCGGTATACGACTTTTTGTAAATTACTGTCACAAAAATTCACCTATACCTCAAGTATTAACGTATTTATTTTATGAAAAACGTATTTAAGTGCCTAGAAGTTTGTATAAGTTATGATTTTTAATAAAAAGTTTTTGCGGAACAGCGGAGTGATACACCCGGCTTTGCATGAAGTTCCTCGGCTTCTCCGATTATCTTGCGATGCAGCGGTTGGTAGGCGCGCGTAAACAGTTGTAAACGCGCTTTTAGCTTTGTGTTCGGTATGTTGTCGTTCTAGCGGCGGAGGCGTGCTGAATCGCAAGTTAGAAATCGCGAGCGCGGTTTGGCGTGAATGCATGCCGATGACTACATGCACTGTTCGCCCGCAAAGCTGTGATGAGTACAGTTTAGTTTCGCGCACAGCAAGTGATCGCACCTGGCTGCGCAATAAACACCCGATGTCAGCGGCTCACGGACTATTGAAACACCCCAGAAGGCCCTCCTGCGCGTGCGCCGGTAACTCGAGTAGGCCGTCCTAACAAGGTAACCTTGCATTCGTGACGACCGATGCGGCATTACTGCATTCCAACGCACGATTGCATAAAACAAGCATGCGTAATTCTCGCGGACCTCGGGCTCACTTTCACTCTGATCGCGTGTGTATTTCCCTACGAAAACGCGCCGTCTTATCAGTGAGTTTTATATATATGCAGATTTGTGATATCTGCTGTCACGTACTTCAGTTAAACGGTGCATCTCCCCGTGAGCAGGTTCTAAAAGTGAAAGCTCTGTTGGTACGTTTTCACTACCCGATTTCGTCGTAGCTTGTTAATGCACACAATTAATCTATCTGATAGAATTAGAAAACCCATTATTACTTGGTTATCTTAACTGCAGTACCGCACTCCAGTTACATTGAACTAAAAAAAAAAAAAACGCCATAGCTGCATCGGCGGCTACGGCGTTTCCCTGGCGAGCGCGATGTCGTGGGTTCGATTCTCCGGCTCGCGGTGCCCGCAATTCAATAAGGACGAAACACTTAATCGAAATTTAGACGCACTCCATCCCCTAACTGTATGTCTCGTTATCATACGGTGGTTATCACACGAGAGAATCCACAATTAAGTTATCTCGAACGAAAATACTTATAAAGTAACACCACGGAATGTGCCAACATACAAGGGCTTGCCTCTCAATCACATAGGGGTTTTGGTGCCAGAATTTAATTATCTGTAACAACAAGTCTTACGTGAGCGAAAACTAAAAGGTTGACCAAACCACCGAATGTCATATAATAGCTTCATATTCATTGCTTCACGTCAGGCCTCTCACAATTGACCCGGGGCAGCATCTTGTATCGTCTGTTACGCTGTTAAAGGGAACACCCTATTATTCGCATTTCATATTACTAGCCGCTTCACTGCATTTTCAAGTGTAAAGTCTGGACGTATGCTGCGTGTGTCTGTCGAAAAAGTTGAGAACTGTCAATCAACAGTAGTCATGAGCAAATATGTGCCACTGCGCTTTTGCAAGAAAGCGAAATCCAGACATGTCCTGTACGAAAGTGTCCTCTTTAACAGTGGACCCGTCTTTACATTCCTGTTGAAATGTCAAAGGCATCCCAACACCGTTTTATGCATACCCTCTGCACGCAGCTGTTTCTTTAGCAGGTGCTTGTCAGGGCTCCACCGACAGCTGTCGTGTGTTAATCTCGGCTGAGGACCTCGGCTTTTATCACTTGGCCTCGGCAGGAGTATAGTGTTTGCAGTGCTCGCCGTTGTTCATGCTTGTATCACTTCAGATGTGTTGTCCTTACTCTCCTCTGTTTATTTCTGCGCTCGCGCCGACGTCAAGCTAGTTTTCCTACCTGTTCTCGCCGTGCCAGGGGCTTACACTACATTCATGACGGCAGCCATGGTCGTTTTCAACACTGCTGTTGCGAGGTGCCACCTGCTTCGAAGCTCGCGTTTTTCCTGGTGTCATGTGCGACGGTGGAAGCACTCCAACGCGCCCCTCAAGGTTTCAATCGTCGGTGCCGGTCCGGCTGGCTTCTACACGGCACAGCAGGTTCTCAAAGTAGGTGCGTCCTAAGTCACACTCTCCACTATGCTGCCCTATTTAGCATTCCTCAGTTGCTTACAGCTCGACTTTTCTTGCCCTAAGAAATACATTTGTGTTGTTAATATAGATACTTGCACATCAGGCCAAACATCCTCGATTACCGTCAATGCATTTTGCTACCCTTGGTGGTGTATGTAGACCCATTAAGAAAAGCTAAATTGGCATATGGCCTGAAATAAAACATTCACATTAATCTAAAATGAATGTCTGAGCAAGGCGGTGTGACGTAATATAATTTAAAACAGGGTCAGAAACAGGGAACCAGTAAAAAAAGGAGATGGACAGATGTGCCCTTTAAAATGCCAGCATATAAATTCACGTCTTGCTCTTAACTTTGACTTGGCAGGGCAAGCATTTCGTATCTAGTGGAGGTCTTTGAAAAGGATTTTTATTGATGACTGATGACTGTCGGTATTTCTTCATTTTAGGCACTCAAACTGACGCAGGTTTCAAAATTTCTGTGGAAGTGTTCACACCCCTTTATATTCAAGTGCGAAGCGGGAATTACTTAGAAGTGGCCATGTGCTAACGTCTTTTTGGGGCATGGCCACATGTAACATAGTCAATATTTTTCTTGCCTGCGTTTATGATTGTATATATGAGCACTTGCTTGTATATCCAGTGTTCATGTATCGGATATACAAGTGAAAGCTCAGTTCATCAGGAAAGTGCCATAGTAAAGAAGAAACTAAAGGGGCATTAAACCAGTATGAAAAGGTTTCAGCGCACACAGAACAGTGTGCCATGAGCATTTGGTGCTTATAGGTGTAGCATTGTTGTAGAATTTTTCGCCCACATTCTAGCCTCACCGTTTGCGAATTTTCTGTTTATTTTATCTTGCAGTTTGTTTTGTCTTTCACGGTGCGCCTTTGAGCTATCCCTGATGTGTGCACGTAAAATCTTGATTGCAAGTCACTGCTTCTTTGTTGACTACTTATTGTATCTTTAAGTTCCGTGCGCACTGAGATCTTCTTTTAATGAATTGCTCACAGCTCGCCCACTTTTCACAACTTTCACGTGGAACCTGTGCACATTTCGAAATCCTCATTTTAACTTACCAACTGTCTAAGGCTTCGTTATTGCTGAAAAGCTGAATAACTGCCAGACTATCGGTTTGTTGAATTTTGAAGTGAAGCCTGTACATGTGTAAGTCAGGCGAATGTCACCAGCTTTCAAGCATTTTCTGGTGTCGAGCCACCCTGACCTAGGAAGTGCTTTGAAAGCTTGATATGTTGACTGCTTCCTTCATTTCAAACCTGGGGAAATGGTTCTATTTTGAGAAGCAGAAGACTAAAGGAGCTATAAAAACTCAAGGTTTTGTAGTCTGCTGACGCTAGAACTCTAGGACATCATCAACACATGTACCTCATTCTCTCTTCTCTATTTTTTTTTTGCTTTGGTTCTTGCTTTTTCGAACTTCTTTTGGAGTTCAGAGGTACATGTGGTTGTAGAGGCTGATAATTTATTGTTTAGGAATGAAAACCTTGCTTTAATTTTACTGGCTGAATAAAGTAAGTTAAAGGGAAGATTTACGCTATCAAAATTTTTGACAAGTACAGGCATTTTGTCAATTATGACATAACCGATTCCTTCATCTGTTTCTTTTTTAGTTAGGGTTGTTTTGACACAGGAAAATTGATTCAGGTTTACTAGAATGAGTCCGTTCATATATAGTGCAGTGCAGTCTCCAATTTTCAATGAGTGCATGCTATTAAACCCAGGTCATGGCAAGTGGGTGTAGGTATTTGTAGAATTGATGTATATAATTTGCCCTTTGGAGGAAGCAATACAGGGTAACTTCAGTACAGTAGAACTACCTGTTATAAATATATACACTCAAACCACGATATAATGAACTTGAACTTTATTTCGCATCTATACGTGGTACAGATAACAGTCACTTAATGGCTTAAAGAGGTCTGTGTCTTTTTTTGGTAACAAACAGTGGACGGGAAAAATCAAAAGTATAGTGCATAAACAGGTTAATGTACAGAAAAAAAAAACTATGTGTATAAAACACATGGCTGAACATAAATCAATTCAAAGAAACATGTTTCTGGAGCTTTCAGAAAAAAAGTAAAAAAACAACAATAAAATGGCAATAATTGAAAAAAAAAACACTTGTATTTGAAACATCGAACTGATCCATATACAAAGTTTGAAACATGTTGATACACACTTTAAGCATAATAATATGTATATTAACAAAATATTGATTCTAATGAAGTAACTGGAGAATAGTCTTGCAATAGATAGTGTTATGAAAATACCTTTATTACAAATTTTCTGATAGAATAAACTTTTTTTTGCATTAGGTAGTGTAGGGAATATACCTTTATAATTAATTTTCTGATAAAATAAACTTATTTTCTTTTGCAATAGATATAGTGTTGGGAATACCCTTAGTATAATCAATTTTCGAATATAACAAACTTATTCTCGTGTAAGATGCAACTTCATTGTGATGAGGTTTGAGTATATATATATATATATATATATATATATATATATATATATATATATATATATATATATATATATATATATTGTAGTGAAGAGGAATGCCCACTACTGCAGCGACATCGACACGTGGGCGCGAGACACGAGCTAGGACTGCCTGATTGCTGCTGCGACGCTGCCCGTATACTCGGCCTGCTCTTGCTGCTTCGATACCGACGCCGCTACCGCTGTTTACCTTGCATTTACATTATATTTTGGTGGAGAGTGCTGCGGTCTTCCCCAGTCCTGGAACTGCGTAGCCGAAAGCTGCCGTCCGTCATGCCTGACGACGCTGTCTTCACACCCCCACCGGATTCGCCACGCAGGAGCTGTCCCGGTGCCCAGCTCTTGCGAGAACCAGACATCTTCAGCGGCACCGATGAGAAAGACGTTGAGGATTGGCTGGAATCATATGAACGAGCCAGCGCTACTAACAAATGGGACGATCCCACAAAGCTTGGCACCGTGATGTTTTATTTAACGGATGTTGCCAAGCTGTGGTACAGAAACCATGAGGCGGATATCCCCACCTGGACTACCTTCAAAACCTGCATTGTAGATGTTTTCGGACGCCCTGGTGTGCGCAAACTTCGCGCAGAACAACGCCTACGAGGCCGGTCCCAACAAACTGGTGAGACATTCACCAGCTACATAGAGGACATCCTTGACCTCTGCCGGCGTGTCGACCGGTCGATGGCAGAAACTGACAAGGTGCAACATATCATGAAAGGCATTTCCGATGACGCCTTTCAAATGCTGCTCTCCAAGAACCCTGTCACTGTCTCTGAGGTCATTGAGTTGTGTCAGAGTTTCAACGAGCTGCGACGACAGCGTCTTCTCACTCGACGCCCTGACGTCCCGGATGACACCCTCTCCAGCCTGACCACCACGTCTGACCTTCAGTCGCTGCTATCGCAGATTAAGGAGTTTGTTCGTGCTGAGGTCGCTCGTCAGCTATCGCTGCTATCAACAGCCGGCCAACCAGCGTCACCTCTGCCAGCAAACATTCGCCAGGTCATCCAGGAGCAAGTTTGCGCGGCTCTGCCATCTGCCCGTGACAGTTCACCCTTGCCGAGCCCTGTTGCCTGTGCCGAGGTAAATGCACCTCTAAGCTATGCTGAAGTAGCGGCTCGACCACCTCTTCAGACTTTTACGTCGCTTCCCTCAGCCGGGCCGCTCCGACCCACTCCTCGGTTCGCTCAGCCAAGGTCCGTCCAGAGTAGTGGACAATGGCGTACACTCGACAATCGCCCAATATGCTTTGCCTGTGGGCTACCTGGCCACATAGCGCGATATTGCCGTCGGCGCGTTCCTGTCTACCGACAGAGCTACGACCAGACCTTCGAACCTGCCCTTTATGTGCCACCGCGCCGTTCGTTCACAGGCTCTCAGCCACCCGACCAGATGTCATCGTACGCCGACCACCGCCCTCCTGTTAACCGCCGCTCGCCATCACCTCGACGCCGCTCGCCATCGCCGATGCGTCGTCGTCCTTCATCGCCGGAGCGGGAAAACTAATTGCCGCAGTTCCAGAGGCAGGAACTGCGTCGCCAGCGAAAAGACCAAGGCCTCTCACTTCACCAACGAATGTTCTGGACGTACATGTGAACGGTGTCGCTGCACTCGCTCTTGTCGACACTGGTGCCGCAGTTTCAGTGATAAGTGCTAGACTCTGCCGCTTGCTGAAAAAAGTTATGACGCCACTAGCTAGTATATCACTTCGTACAGCCAGTGCAGATCACGTCACACCAACCGCTGCTTGTACTGCTCGCATCGCGATTGATGGCCTCATTTATGTCGTTGAATTGCTAGTGTTGGATTCCTGTTCCCATGACCTCATTTTGGGCTGGGATTTTCTCTCCGCTAATAAGGCCGTCATCGATTGCTCGCGCGCTGAGGTGGCATTTGAAGTGTTTGACGACGCTCCATTATATGATGCTCATGAAACCGGGGACAAACTATTTGTTGCTGAAGACGTCATCATACCGCCGCACTCTTTTGCCCTTACCATGGTGTCTTGCAACTCTCTCGCCGAGTCTAGTGCCCTTTTCACGCCATCTGCTCTTTTCATTCGTCGCAAGTGTTCGCCGCTACCTTATGCCCTTCTAGAACTTCATGACGGCGTCAGCAGACTACTCATCTCGAACCTGTTGTCATGTCCTATAACACTACTTCGGGGTGAGTGCGTCGGGCGTGTTTACAGTCTCGACCCTTCTGCAATTATCGACATGCCGGCTGGTCCTTCCGCCGAACACGAAGTCGCCGGAGTGACCTGTGCCTCTTCGCCGCAGACTACTAGGCCGGACGTACTGAGCAGCTCCATCGCCGACACGTTAACCGTTTCGCAACGTGCTCAGCTTCTACGACTACTGAACAAGTTCCGTTATTCCTTCGACTGCCAGCATACTCCCCTCGGCCGCACGTCAGCCGTGTGTCACCGCATCAACACGGGTACCAATGCGCCATTGCGTCAAAGACCCTATCGCGTGTCCGCAGCCGAGCGCCAGGTTATCGATGACCAAGTAGCTGACATGCTCAAGCGTGGCGTCATCCAGCCTTCGAACAGCCCCTGGGCATCTCCATTCGTTCTCGTTAAGAAGAAGGACGGGTCAATTCGCTTCTGTGTTGACTACCGTCGTCTTAACAAAATAACTCAAAAGGACGTTTACCCGTTACCGAGAATCGACGATGCCCTTGACTGCCTCCAAGGTGCGGAGTTCTTCTCTTCTATTGACTTACGGAGTGGCTACTGGCAAGTCCCTCTGGCACCTGAAGATCAGCCTAAAACGGCCTTTGTCACACCTGATGGCCTATACGAATTCTGTGTCATGCCTTTTGGTCTTTGCAACGCACCCGCAACATTCGAGCGGATGATGGACAATCTTTTGCGTGGCCTGAAGTGGAAAACATGCCTGTGCTACTTGGATGACGTGATTATATTTTCCCCAGATTTTCCAACGCATCTCCGCAGGCTAGATGAAGTGCTGCAGTGCCTAACTGACGCCGGCCTTCAGCTCAACCTTAAGAAATGCCGCTTCGGCGCAAGTCAGCTCACCATCCTCGGTCATGTTGTATCTAAAGAGGGTATTCTTCCTGACACAGCCAAGCTTCGGGCAGTTGCAGAGTTCCCTAAACCTGCGTCTCTGAAGGATCTGCGCAGCTTTCTTGGCCTCTGCTCGTATTTCCGCCGCTTTATTCGGAATTTTGCTATGATCACCGCCCCCTTGACTGAACTTCTGCGCAGTAACTCGAAAAGTTACGCTTGGTCACCCGCCTGTGACGATGCTTTCGAAAAGTTGCGCCATCTGTTAACCTCGCCACCAATCTTGCGTCATTTCGACCCGACTGCTCCGACGGAGGTACACACCGATGCCAGCGGTGTTGGACTCGGCGCCGTGCTCGCGCAGCGTAAATCGGGATTCCATGAGTACGTAGTCGCATACGCAAGTCGTACCCTTACCAAAGCGGAGAAGAACTATTCTGTGACAGAGAAGGAGTGTCTGGCAATTATATGGGCTCTAGGTAAATTTAGACCGTACCTATATGGTCGCCCTTTCGACGTAGTCACCGATCATCATGCGCTTTGTTGGTTATCCACGTTGAAGGACCCCTCCGGCCGTTTAGCTCGCTGGGCTTTGCGGTTGCAAGAGTTCGACATGCGTGTTGTCTACAGGTCTGGCCGACGTCACACTGATGCCGACGCTTTATCACGCTCGCCTATGTCCGCTGAAAGCTCTGCATGTTTATCTGCCGTGGACGAAATGGTTGCGTTCCCAGATAACTGTGACATGGCGTCTGAGCAACGCAAGGATGACTGGATCAGCTCTGTTCTGCGATTCCTTTCAGATCCGTCGACTTCTCCATCTTCTCGAACGTTGCGCCGTCAAGCGGCTCACTTTGAGGTCCGCGATGGCCTCCTTTATCGCAGGAATTACAAGTCTGAGGGCCGAAAGTGGCTACTTGTCATACCTCGCCATCTTCGTGCTGCAATATGTTCAGCTTTCCACGCTGACCCTCAGTGCGCACATGCGGGCATCTTCAAAACATACGCTCGCATTTCCTCCCGGTTTTATTGGCGAGGCATGTACACCTTTTTGCGCAAGTACATTCAGTCATGCCCACAGTGCCAACGACGGAAAGCTCTGCCTCATCATACCTCTAGTCCGATCCAGCCAATTCCTTGCCCAGCCAGGCCTTTTGACCGCATTGGGATCGATCTGTACGGGCCTCTTCCATTCACGGCTTCCGGAAACCGTTGGATTGTTGTCGCTGTCGACTATCTGACGCGATACGCAGAAACAGCCGCTTTGCCTGCTGCCACAGCACGCGACGTATCTTCTTTTCTCTTGCGGCACTTCATTCTCCGTCACGGCGCACCGCGCGAACTTCTCAGCGACAGAGGACGTGTGTTCCTCTCTGAAGTCGTCAACGCACTCCTCGCCGAATGCCATATTATTCACCGGACTACCACCGCCTACCATCCGCAGACGAATGGATTGACGGAAAGATTCAACCGTACCCTAGGCGACATGATATCAAAGTATGTTGCCTCAGACCACTCCGACTGGGACCTCATTCTGCCTTTTGTGACATACGCCTACAATACTGCTCCACAGGCGACTACGGGCTTTTCACCATTTTTCCTGTTATATGGACGAGACCCTTCCACCACGCTAGATACCATTCTGCCCTACCACCCCGATTCCTCCGAGTCTACGCCCATCTCTGTAGCTGCCCGCCGCGCCGAGAAATGCCGTAAGCTCGCCCAGTCGTTCACAACCATCGACCAATGGAGACAAAAATCTCGGCGTGACGATAACCACCCGTACCCTAACTTTGTTCCGGACACTCTTGTGTGGCTTTGGGTTCCCGCTGTGCCTACAGGGCTTTCCTCGAAGTTTTTTTCAAAATACCAGGGACCCTACCGCATTGTCTCGCAGACTTCACCAGTTAACTACATCGTCGAACCCGTTACGCCATCCACAGACCAGCGCTTTCGGGGACGTGAAATTGTTCACGTACAGCGGCTGAAACCTTATTACGACCCGCTCGTACTCTGTTCACCGTGAGTCGCCAGGATGGCTCTTTTTCCGACGGGGGACGAAGTGTAGTGAAGAGGAATGCCCACTACTGCAGCGACATCGACACGTGGGCGCGAGACACGAGCTAGGACTGCCTGATTGCTGCTGCGACGCTGCCCGTATACTCGGCCTGCTCTTGCTGCTTCGATACCGACGCCGCTACCGCTGTTTACCTTGTATTTACATTATAATATATATATATATATTTATTTATTTAGACAATATAGACAGTAGGGTAGACAGACTGCTTGTATAGTAGTTGATCAACTGCAATTTCTGTAGCGCGCGAGAATCGGCCACACGAAATCATGTATCATTGGGCCATGATGGCTTTCCTCTCCCCAAAATGCTCCTGCCAGCTCGCTCACGGTCAGCGTGGGAAAAGCTCGTTAAAACTCCCGTTAAAGAGAATCAGCCCGCTATTGCTGCCTGGGCCGAAAAAGTCGCTGACCGCGCGGAGCCACATTAAAGACCGCACCTTCTCTGTCAATAAAGTTGGTTCCTCCTTCCCAAAACAGCATCCGAATGCCATCGTCGACATCTACGAGGGTTTGCCGGTGCCGTTCGGTTTGGTTCGCTTCGGTGTCGCCCCAGACCACCCTGAGGTGAAGGTAAGTGTTGCAGTTAATAAGTAATAATAATAACAAAAAAACCCTCATCTTTGTTCTTCTCACTTTGAATGTGGTATTTTTTGCACCATCTAGACTCTTTTTGCATCTATGGGGATGTTCAAAAAGCAGAATGCAGACGGCATCATGGTGAAGGAGTAAAAATATCTTCAGCAAGACTCAGCTTCCGGGCGACTTACTATGAAATACACTCAAACCCCGGCATAAGGAATTCAGATATAACAAACTATATGCTATATTTTGTAATAGATACAGTGTTACAAATAATCATTTATAACGAATTTTCGGTCTCAATGAAGTATTTTTGTGGCAGATGTAACTTTTTTAATGAGGTTTGAGTGTAGACAAAGCATAGACAACACTAATTGGTAAGCAGAATCCAGTTGTGTGGGAGTTTGTGCAAGTAATGCTCACATAAACACTTACGTAATTATGCTTCACTGTGAGCTTCATTGGAAAGTGAGGATGTGACATTAACCCTTTGCTGTCCGAAACCTTTACCGTCCCTCCATACGTTCCAGTTGGAAACTAAAGAAATCGGGTATTGAAAACTTACTCATTTAGAGATGGCGCTTGATGCAGTGAGAAAGCAAGTACATGAATCAACTACCAACCAACTTGTAAAGCAGCGCTTGACCATGGGCAACTGCAGTCTCGTTACACTGTTGAGAGCTCCCTGCAAATGCACCACACAGTGTTAATAAGGCTACTGACGATTACTTTCAAACTTTTATGCCATACAAAAACAGTGAGCTACATGAGAAATGGTTTTGCACTCTCTCCCCAAAGGTTGCGTAAACTGCTGCAGGATTTTCATATTTAAATGGTACGAAACTTCACAGTGACCTAGACTAAATAGAAAGCACTTTTGTTATTGGTGACTGTTAAATTGGAGCATGTTGTTAAGGAACATGACAGAGAAACGTGCTATGGAATTCGAAGGGAGTGCCTTGTATTTCTTTTTTTCGTAAATTTCTTAGTTTTATGCACTCTTTGACATGGGAAATCCTATAGCTCACAAACTGAAGCAGGTTATAGGACAGAGCGCCCGCTTACAACCGAGTTTATTGTGCAGGTGGCAGGAATGTTTGTACAATTGGATGTAGACGCTTGAGAGAGGACGGAAATGAAAATGCTGAAAAAACTGCTTATAGAAAAGAAGCATTCTTTGTCAGGGATGCAAAGATCTGTAAACAGGGACAGGCATTGTTGTGTGCTCGAGCTGGTATTTCAACAAGTGGATATGCCTTTTTCAGGGCTGTAACTGGTTTCCTTAGCAACCATGTGTGTCTATGCTTCTTACCCTCATCTCAAATCCGAACAAAGGTGGGCAACTGGGGAAGCACGGCTGTGGGAAGGGGGGAGAGCTCACCGTGATGAATTCCCGAGTCAAAGGGAAGAGGCATTCCTAGAACGAAAAAGAAAAAAAAAAGAGGGAAAGTAACATTTCGCTGAATCACGGTTGTTTGAGAAAGCACCACTTAAGAATGGTAAGTTGGAAATTCCCTGTACGGGGGCTTGACTCTCATTGGTTTTCCTTGTTTGCGTACCTGATCGGATGGATTCAAGAGTCCCCTTAGAAATGTTCATACCTCCTGGGTGGAGCCTGTTAAACTTGTGGATAAGGTATAACCCTGTATGCTTTGGGTCTCTTGTGAACCGGAAGCTGGATTGGAGTAAGTGAAGTTTGAGACCGTCGAATTTACGACCCGCTGGGCTACTGCTTTTGGTGGATTCTTTGCTGGGTACACGCGGGTCCCGTTTAATCTAACATTAACTGGCTCTGCCGTTTCCCTAATGTACCTCTTGTGACAAGCACACAACTCCTGTTTATGGATTTTTTCATCGCATGCTTCCATCTTTCGCTCTCTGCTGTTTATTGCCAAGGGTGTACCACTAGCCGTCCCAAGGATCTGTTTTCTGTGCTCTTTCTAGACCCCCTGCCGTGTTGGTCTAGTGGCTAAGGTACTCGGCTGCTGACCCACAGGTCGCGGGAACGAATCCTGGCTGTGGCGGCTGCATTTTCGATGGAGGCGAACATGCTGTAGGCCCGTGTGCTCAGATTTGGGTGCACGTTAAAGAATCCCAGGTGGCTGTAATTTCTGGAGCCCTCCACTACGACGTCTCTTATAATCATATGGGGGTTTTGGGACGTTAAACTCCACTTATCAATCGATCTCTTTCTAGACAGATGGTCGAAAGAAAATTAGATGACTGCAACAAGTGCATCATGCTTTTGATCTCTTGACATTTATTTCTGGCTGGATTTTGATGAGGGTTTTATTTATTTATTTATTATTTATTTATTTATTTCAAAATACTGCCAATCCCTCAAAGGGATTATTACAGGGGTGGGAGTTGATTTATACATGAATGTACAGAAGTAATGCGGAGAGCATATTATGCGCTCTGTAAGAAATAGACATATACACGTATAAACGAAAAGATACACTCTAAATTTACACACAGCAAGAGATTAAAACAAGCATACTACATCAATATCACAATAACAATAACCAGAGTGACATGTGTCTGTGTCAAACAGCTCTCTCCACGAGTTCAGAGAATAATTCTAGCGTAGGCTGAGTAACAGTAATTTCATCTAAGGCATTCCAGTCTCTTACAACTCGTGGAAAAAAAGAGAAGCGAAATACATTATTAGTAGGACGAAATTCTTCTAACGTGAATTTGTGTTTGTGTCGCGTTTCTCTGGCAGAGCTGTATGTAACAAATGACCTTGGTTTGATCTTAAAATTATTTTTTAACAACAAATATAGGAATTTCAATCTGTGCACTCTCGCTCGGTTAGACAAGGTAGTGAGACCAGCCTGCCGAAGAAGTTCTGTTGGGGTTTGCCTTGTGAGACACTCATGCTCTCACATACGAACAAGCAGCCTTCCTCATCTTTCCCCCTCCGACTTGCACTTTCAGAATGTGGTCCACACCTTCACGAATATCGCCAAGAATCCCCGGTGCCATGTGTACGGCAATGTCCGGCTTGGCACAGATGTCACAGTGGCAGACTTGAGGAAGGCCTACCACGCTGTTGTCCTGGTCAGTAAGTTTTGTGTCCACTCAAACTTACATTATGAAATACGGGACTGCAGAAACTTTTCTAAATAGATAGGATTTCGAAATAACAGAGTTCGAATCGATGTTGTTTTACTGCTTTATTTTGCTTTTTTCAGACGTACGGTGCCGATCAAGAAAGAAGCCTCGGTGTTCCGGGGGAGGTAGAGCACGTGTTTTGCTGTCACTTGCTCTGTTCCAATTCTGCTCAGCTTTTGAATACAGCAGTCTCTTTAGCAATGCATGTGACACGCACTCTCTCTAACGCTGACCTGCAGGACCTTCCGAACGTGTTCAGTGCCCGCAAGTTTGTCGGCTGGTACAATGGCCACCCCTCTGATGTCGACGTCCGGCCGGATCTCTCCGGTGAGACGGCCGTTGTCATTGGCCATGGTAACGTGGCCTTGGATGTTGCCCGCATTCTGCTGTCACCCCCAGAGTCGCTTCAGGTGAGTCTTGGTCTGTGCTCGCTGAAGGGCAATCACGCATTGACAAGTGCGATGTTGTCTGCTGTCTGTTAACTCCTCCTTACTACCGAACGGTATCGCAGAAAAAAAAGATGCTTCTTACAAAATATTACTTTAAAAGTGCCAAAAAAGAACACTGCATACAAAATGTAATTTTTGAAGGGAAGAATAAGTGTCCTGAAATAAGGACTATAGCTAGGAGGTGAAAACTCCCCATACCTCCCTTGAGGGGCACAGTGACATGCTGATACGCTGTGGCAGTGCCGCTTTCACCACTAAGCGCTGCTCGAGGTTCAACTTGAAGTAATTAAAAAACCAAAAAATCGTTTCATGGTGTCACAAGCATGGTCAGCAAATGGAGGGAACGGGTGGGAAGCACAAAGAATGAGGGTTGCCGCTGAAGCCCTCCACCACTTCGCATGCAAAACTGCTACAGGCTACACTCAAACCTCATAATAACTAATTCACATCTGCCACTGAAACACTTCGTTATATTCGAAAATTTCTTATGAACAATTATTTGTTCCACTATCTATGACAAAGCTATTCTTTACTTAGTTGTAACCAATCATTCGTTATATCCAAATCTGTTATGTTGAGGTTTCAGTGTGCAAATAATGCAAACAAACTGGCAGGGAGTTGTTGGAAGCATTCTATATAAGCAAGAAAGGGTCAGGTTGTGTCAGTGGCACACCTGTAACTTTGTATTTCACCGTAATGTGCTTTCTGGAGGACATGCTATCTTGACACTGTTGCGCCGCATCATATGCTGGCTGTTCACGTATTTATTTTATTTTTATTTATTTATACATACTGCAGCCCCCAATTTGTGGCTATGGCAGGAGTGAGCATTTACAGAATGAAACAAACAAACAGATCAACAGAGCAATAAAACAAAAGAACACTTAACGCAAATCAGCAAGGGCAAGTAAAAAATTTTCCAGCGGAAGGGAGCGAATATCACCGGACAGTTGATTCCACATTTCAGCAGTGAAAGGAAAAAAACTAAATTTGAATGTGTTAGTTCGACAATGGTAAGGCTTGATATTAAGGTGGTGATTACTTCTAGTTGTGGACGGCGAGGCAAATGAGATGTAGGTGTTGTGGGACATGCGATAGACCGAGTTAATAAAACAGTAAAACAGTTTCATAGAATCCTTTAGACGGCGCATGCGTAATGTGGTTAGTTCAAGAGAAGACAGGGCAACGGAAGGTGAAAAGTAGCGATCGTAGCGGTTACAAATAAATCTGATAGCTTTTTTTTTGAATGGCCTCAATTCTATCGATTTCACCCTGCTTGTGTGGATTCCATACGGGGCATGCGTAGTCAAGTATAGGACGAATCAGTGTTTTATACATTAGTAATTTAGTGCTTTTGGGGGATTGGGACAGTGTTCGTCTTAAACTTTTTTAAAGATTTTGTGCAGATAAGGTTAATATGCTGAGACCAAGATAAATTGCTAGAAAGAACAACACCAAGATATTTGTATTCTGTTACTTTTCTTAAGGTGGATCTGTTAAACGAGTACGTGAAGCAGGAAGGGGACTTACTATTCGTGAAAGACATAAGCACAGATTTGTTAAAATTTATACTCATTTGCCAGGTTGCACACCATTCACAAAATTTAGTAAATGAGTCACTTAGACGATAATGGGCTTCAGGAGAGTCGATGGGTTCATACAAAACACAATCATCCGCGTACAGACGAATTTTACAGGTGACGTTATTAGGTAAATCGTTTATGTACAGTAGAAACAGTAACGGGCCAAGTACAGAACCTTGTGGAACGCCTGAATTAACACTAACAATGTCGGAGTCAGTTGAGTTATAACAAACGTATTGCGAGCGCTCAGAAAGAAAATTAGAAATCCAGGTAACTAGTTGCGGGTTGTTTAATATGGCATTTAATTTGCATAGTAATTTAGAGTGAAGTACAGTGTCGAACGCTTTCGAGAAGTCGATGAATAGTGCGTCAACCTGATTACCAATGTCCATATTACTAGAAATGTCGTGCACGAATTCGGTTAGCTGCGTAACAGTACTATAACTTCGTCTGAATCCATGTTGGAAGCTAGACAACAAATTGTTAGATTTGAGAAATGCAATAATATGTTTGTATATAATATGCTCTAATAGCTTGCAGGAATGAGGGGTAAGAGAGATGGGCCTGTAATTCCTGAAAACTTGCTTGCCACCAGATTTATGTAAAGGTACTATTTTGCCGTTTTTCCAAGATCTGGGAACGGTTCCAGATTTTACGGATTTATTGAAAATTATTGTAAGGTATTGAGAGGTCCAAAGGGAGTAGCGAACGAGAAACATGTTGGGGATACCATCGGGTCCATTACACTTTTTAGTGTCCAAATTAAGTACGAGATTTAGCACGCCCTCTTCAGTGATCACTACATCACTGATTGGAAACGTTGGATTCAAGGTGGAAAAGGAAGGAACAACCAGATTGTCGACTGTAAAGACAGACTGAAAGAACGAGTTAAAATTGTTCGAAATTTCCGCCGGATCATCAATGATTCTATCGTTTATTTTGAAAGAATTACAAGAAGCATCGCGAGGCAGGACTGAGCGCCAGAACTTGCGGGGATTGTCGGATAGTAAACTTTGAAGTTGAACACGAAAAAAGAAATCTTTAGCTATATTTTGCTGCTCTCGAAGTTCCCTCTTGGCCTCAGCAAACCTGATAATGCTTTCTGGATTGCTCGATGATTTGCAGCGCCGAAGTCTTCGGACTTTACGAGATAAGTGTAAAAGATCGCGGGACATCCAGGGAACATCAGTGTTTTTCTTTTTAATCTTTGTAGGGATAAACTCTGAAATGCATGATTTTACTAGATTTTCAAAAGTGGTAGTTAGTGTATCAATGTCTCCTGAAGCGCTGAGTAGCACAAAGTCATCGTACGCATCCGCCAATGCGTCTAAAACAGAAAGGTCATCCGCACGTTCAAAGTCAGGAAACGAAGTGAAAACATATCGCGGTTTACTGATTACGCATGCGAGGGAAACGAGAACAGCCTGATGGTCAGACAGGCCATCAATTATTTCATAGTCAAAGCCTTTATCCGAAAGGTCGGAGCTTAAAAATACAAGATCGAGAACAGCATTCAACCTGGTGGCACCATGAACAATTTGAGTTAAGCCAAAAGATACTGTAAAGTCTATAAGTTCCTTGCAAATATTACTTTCGCGACCATCACACGTAAAGGAAGGCCAGTGGATACCTGGGGCGTTAAAATCGCCCATGCAAATGAAGTTCGACGCACTAAAATTGCTCTCGTACATGAAGTTATTAAGAATCTGTAATGTTTCAATACTCCAGGCAGGAGGCCGATAGAAAACGCAAACAACAATTGCACATTTTTCGAGGCAAATCTTGCACCAAACAGACTCGGTGTCGGTTGGGCCTGTAATCACAGCAAATTTTAAGTCCGAACGAATGAGAAGAGCAACACCACCCCCTTTCCCCACGAGTCTATCGGTGCGAACTGCTGTGTACCCTGGGGGAGTGAACTCGGAATCAAGGATACCATCATGTAGCCACGTTTCAGTAATGCCGATGACGTGAGGCGAATACACTGAGACAAAGGAGAGAAGGCTAGGCAATTTCTTTATTACGCTCCTAGCGTTTAAGTTTAGAAGGATGAAATTTTCATTCCTGCCGGGACGACGTCAACCGGAGACAACAGGCGCTGCTGCCGGGGAAGGTTCACCAGGAGAAGATCGTAGTTCCGAACCGGATGCAGCCGGGAAGGGCATCGCATCGGAATTATTTGGAAGACTAGGTGCTTTGACAAGGGAATTCAGTGTTTCATCCCAGTAGTACTGAGCTTTGTTTATTAGAATGTAATCAAACCTCAAACTAGTAGAACACCCTATATCACGAAAAGGAGCTGCGGCGTCCCACATTTTTTTCCGCAGAGCGCGAACTCGCGGAGAGAAGTCTTCGTTAATATAAATTTTAGTACCTTTAAGCTTTGCAACGTTCTTAAATATGGTCATTTTATCCCGATAATCAAGAAGCTTAAGTATAACAGGACGGGAACGATCTAGTTGCTGTCTACCGAGTCTGTGACAACGTTCAATCTGAGGACATTCAATCTGCAGCTTTTCGGTAAAAAACGCCGCAATATTAGTTGCCAAACAACCACCGTCTTCGAAGGCTTTCTCTTCCAGTCCATAAATTACAATATTGTTGCGCCATGAACGATTCTCAAGATCATCAATCTTGGAAGCGAGTTCGGCAATGCATGCGTTAGGCGACCCAACAGAAGCAGAATTGGAGTTGGAACCCGTCGAAGCTTTTTCCAAAGCACATACCCGAGACTCGAGTGCATCGAATCGGTTGTCGAAACGGAGCTTAATGTCAGCAATATCACTTGCGATTTGCTGCTGAGTAGCCAGCAGTTGTGAAAACAAAGCAGCGACATCGGGTTTGTCTGATATAGAACAATCAGCTATTCGGGAACGTGCACCGAGCTCAGGGGTCGAAATAGAATTCTCGAATGAACGAGTAGCGGGACGAGTGCTATGCGGCCGGTTATTAGTTCCAGGTGCAGTTTTGGGGGGGCCGGGATTAGGTTCGACATCACCACACAGTAAAATACTGTTAAAGGAAAACACTGCATCCGAACATGACAAAACAAACACTTGTGGGCGGAGCAGCAGCAATAAAAAACGGTCATCGCTACGGACTACGTACGTGTCAGAAAAGTAACATACCTTCGTCAAAAAAAGGCATCGTTGTAGCATAGTGTCCTCGTTGCTGCCACTATGCCCACTGAAGCTGAAGCTGATGGCCGGTTCCTTTATAGCTTCGCTGCGGGACGTCACATGTCTTGCGTTGGCGATGATTGGAAGATCGATGACTGCGTTGAAGGAGGGCGCGGAGTGGAATCTTCGATAAGGCACACGGGTGGACACGTCGCAACTATCGCGCACGGGGGCGATAGGAGAGTCCAGGGGCGTGCCGCCACCGAAGACCACATGACCCTCCAGGCAGAATGGCACGTCAGAAGGCGATGCAGCGCTGAAACCAGGAACGGCACTTGCGCAGAGCGAGGGTCCGATCAGGCTGACAAGGAACTGCGTCAAAAAAAGGCATCGTTTTAGCATAGTGTCCTCGTTGCTGCCACTATGCCCACTCGAGAACAGCATTCAACCTGGTGGCACCATGAACAATTTGAGTTAAGCCATAAGATACTGTAAAGTCTATAAGATGACCAGAAAGTGTAATAATTTTCTGTAAGTTTCTCAGAGACTCGGTTTACAGACTTCTTTTTGTTTACTTATGCTTGTTAAAGACTTCTTATTTTTTTCTTTTACTTCTCTCTCTATTTTTCTCTTTCTCTTCCCCTTTCCTCTATCTCTTCCCTCCTCCCGAAAGAGTAAGCAAACATTGTGCCCTTCATTTGGCAGTTGCCAACTGGCTGTCTCCCACTTTTCTCTGTGCCCTTGTGTACCCGTGTATGCAAACCAAATAATAATAATGATTCTCAGAATTTCATTAAACAGCTAGTAGCCGGCGCCTCTCTTTCTTCTCTACTGCTCATCTTTTTTTTTTTTTTTCACAAAACCTATCTTTTGCCACAGTCAAGTGTATCTAAGCAATGCAAGCACCAACCTGTCCTTTTGGAAAAGTAGCAGTCCAGGGGTGCATGCACAGTTAGCATTCTTTGCTCTTCCTCTCCAATTTCTCCCATGTGTAAGAGCTCCTAAGTATTCTCTTTTCCCTCGCTCAGGAGACAGACATAGTCGAACCAGCCCTGGAAGCATTGAGGAAGAGCTGCGTGCAGAAAGTGGTAGTGGTCGGGAGGAGAGGGCCTTTCGAGGTAGCCTTCACCATTAAGGAGCTACGAGAGATGACCAAGATCCCCGGCGTGGACAGCGTCTTCCGGCCGGAGGACTTCGACACGGTTCGAGAGAAGCTGCCTGGTACGGAACATTTCTGCTCAGTCGATCGCAATGTCTATCGCAAAGTCGGGCACTGACTGCAATGGAAGAGTCTTGCGGTAACAGCGGGAAAGACGGGGACAATAGAGGCACACGCGCAACAAAGTGCTGTTACAGTCTTGATCACCTACCGTTGTTATCGTCTTCTGCGCTGTTACCGTGAGATATGTTAAACTAACTAGGCGACAAGTTGACCCTTCATGGAAGAGTCTCTTGTTTCATTTCATTCGGTAACCTAAAAGAGATCCTGAATCACTTTTTGGTGTAATCATCAAATTACCTCAGTATCAGAGTATATTGCCTCACGAGTCAACTGCCGCAAAAATTTCTCGAATCTGTCGTGAACTAGAGCTGAGTTTTGAGCATGCGTTGTACACTATACGCACTTTCTCTGTTCTCTCATCATGACGAGCACGCTGCAGACCAAGCAGTAAGGGATAGCATGGGGAAAAACATGTTACGTCAGGGAACATCATGGCCTAGAGTGCACATGAAACATGATTTCTCTCTAGCTGTGATTCCTGTGTCCGAGTGTAGCTACTGCGCAATGTTAGCACACTATGGATCGCGGAACTCCATGGCAAGAAGCGCTTCATATCTACACGCTGCTCTTGGATTGTCGGCTATTGGTCTATAGGATATGCTATGTGTTGTTTGTTATTGAACAGCAGGCATCCCACCTACCGAGAAGAATGAGTGGAGCCGTCTGTACGAAAAGAGGGCACATGAGAAAATGACAACTTCACCCTCCACCTCTAAACTCCTTGCCGCGCACGACTGCTAGATTTGGCTGATGTCCGAAGATTGATGATGTCCGAAGGTTACGTTTTCTAACTAAGCCAGAGCGGTGTTTCATGACTCCTTTGAAGGTATCACCAAGAAAAGTGTTGTCTTATTATAAAGGTGTTAGGCTTGATCTTATGAAGTCGACAACACTTGATATCATAAGTGCTTTCATGCTCTCAGGCCCCAGCACGCACCATCACAAATCTATGAGTTGGGTGTTGCAACTTGAGGTTGTTTCACAATCTACATTTTCTTTTTGAATATTTTCTTGCTTACTAAATGGCTTCTCATGGAAAGAATGATACTTTCGGTGCTGCGAAATGACAATTTATTCATATGAGAAAAGTTCTCTCTTCTGTATCTCATTGAAGTCTCGAGCCCCGTACAGCCAACAAGATTTTTAACTATTCTTCGGCCTGTCTGCGCGATATGATGGAATGAAGTTTAAAAAAATTGTCATGCATCTTTTGTTGGCAACTTGTTCAGAAAAAATTGGCTTACATCTTTTGTTTCGGAACTTAATTTGGTTATATGTAGTGAAGATACGCGGGAGAAACTGCTGCCCATCGGCAATAGTTAACTATATGAGCAACTGTACATACCAAGTTTCAAACATCAGATGCAAAGTAATGAAAGCTGACAGGATTTCTTGCAGCTGGTGCGCTTGCACTAAGAAATAGTTTAATCGTTTTACCACACATTTTTGTCGCTTTTACTGAGTTATAAATGAACATGCTTTGCGTCTCCGACATAAAGAAACATCGCTATTTACACTCGAACCTCATTATAATAAACTCACATCTGCCAAGAAAATACTTCATTTTACCCGAAAAATCTTTATAAACAATTATTTATAACACTGTATCTATGGCAAAGCTATTGGTCACTTACTTCGTTATAACTGATAGTTCGTTATATTTGAATCTACTATATCAAGGTGTAAGTGTATTTGCTTGTCAATAGGTTGTAAACTGGATCACCTAGCGTCTGTTTGTTTTGTATTGTGGCCTCCACGATTAGCTTTAGTCGCGCACAGTTGGAGCCAATTGTGGAAGCCACGTTTGCAACGATGAAGTCCAAGCACAATACGTGCAGCTGCGAATCACGTTTTGCTGACTGAACTTCTTGCACATATACCTTAGTGCTGCACCTGATGTATGAAACTGAGCGTAGTACTCATCTAATAGTAGCCTCTATTGATGTTGTGAGGAAAGGAGCTCTGTGAACTGTTGCCACTTAAAAAAAAAATGTGCGAATGGTGCATATGTCAGTAACACGTGCCCTTCGACCTTTGCGGGCAGACTTGCCGAGGCCTCGCAAGCGTCTGCTCGAGCTCATGGTGCAGACGTCGGAGAAGAAACCGAGCAACCAGCCCCGCTCGTGGGAGCTGCGCTTTCTGCGGAGTCCCCTGCGCTTCCTGGCTGATTCAAGCACGGGACGTGTCTCGGGCGTCGAGATGGCCGTCAACCGGCTCGAGGTCGGTGACCTGTAGAGTGCTGTAGCCACTCATACCCGATATTAAGATTTTCGATGCTGCAATAATCTTGTGCCGACTCTTTGAGATGGCTTGTACTCGTGTGTGTACAAAACTTGTTTTTGCTAGTTCAGTTGACTATACAATTACAACTTAAGAAGAAAAAAGAGTAATAGCTTTGTCCACACCAACCGCTTTCCCTGCCGCAGAGATTACACATGGGTGCTCCATCCAATGGCAATTCTTCATTTTCGGGACGTCAAGCACTTTTCGGGCGTTTCAGATACACTCAAACGTCGTTATAACAATGTTGCACCTTATATGTAAATAAGTTTGTTATATCCAAAACTTCATTATAAAGGTATATTCCTAACACTATTTGTTGCAAGACTGTTCTCAATTTACTTCCTTATAACCGATATATTGTTCATGTCAGGGTTCATTATTTTGAGGGTTGACTATGGTTGACTTGTCCTTACAGACTGGCATCTTAGATGCCAATTGGAATTGTCTTAATTTGCGGAGTGAGAACACGCAAGACATGGAGCTTCCTTGTGTTCTTTACTATTCCTCAGTTTCATCCCTTTTTTCTTTTTTTTTTTGCCCCGGGCCCATATTGAGTGAAACGCGCATTTCTGTCTTGTCGGAGAAGTTTCATGAGCATGCGACTAATCAGTGGTCACTGTGCTACAACATGCAAGACAGGCCGATATTTGTAATAACACGTATGTGTTGCAAGAGCGCTAGCACCTTAATGAAATGGGCAGGTTTCAGTTGTAGCCAGTAAAGACGATGTATGACGTTAAAAGACTCGTGCACGGATTGTGTATGAAGCGCATTGTAGTCTATGTGGCACATGCAATATTCTGTTTAAGCAAATTAATCCTTTTCTTACAAAGTATTGTGTCTTCAATGATGCTCGAAGATAATGTTTCTTTGTTGCCATTGTATTCAACGTGGGGTTGATTTTTTTTTTTAAGCGTGTGCTTCATCACTTTTTGTTCTTGCTTCCAGAAAACTGAATGGGGAATCAAGGCTGTTGCAACGGGCGAGACGGAGATGATTCCATGCCAAATGGTAAGTGTGATGGATAACCGTCGTTGTCCAATGTCTGTATTTTCTGAACATGCAAAGTTGGGATGTTTTTCAGGGACGAGACGAAACCAATACTGCTAGGGAAACCTCACAGGACCTCTTGTGTTTTCATTTAAGATGGCTGAATGGCAAAAGCCATCTTCTTTTTTCTTGTTCATTGTAGTCAACCTGCCTTGAACCCTTCTGGAAGTTGTCTGCGGCCAACAAGGTTCTGCACCCCCTCCAGGATCAGAGGCATTGCAAATTTTATGCATGTCACATTCTTTGGCAATGCCTCCACGCTCGGCCTACATTGTTTTACCAAACAACAGCATCATATGATGACATCATGGTGACGTCGCATATTTTGGCAATCCGCGACGTCTTATCGTGACGTAGTGACCTGATCCTGGCTTGTCGCATCACTCGTGCCGATGCCGCAGGACGCAGACGGTTAATTTTCACATTTGATGAAGTATTGAAGGCTTTTCCCCTGATAAAAACAAACATTAAGGTGTGCTTTGACCAGGTTGATAAAGGCGATCATGAACTGAGAGTGCTTTGTGCCATCTGTCGGGTTATCTTCGTTGATTTTGTGATACCTTATCTTTTTTTTTTTTCTGTTTCATCAACTCCCGTCTCACCTCCAGGTCCTGAAAAGCATTGGCTACACTAGCGAAGCGGTCGACCCCACCATCCCGTACGACAGCAAGCGAGGCTACCTGCCAAATTCTCACGGCCGCGTCGATTCTTTGCCAGGTACCATACTTTACTTTTCAGGGTATCTATTTCTGAACTTGGAAAGAGAAAAAAAAAAAAAAGACTGCCTTTACCACTGCAGAACCAACTCTTGCTTCTTAGACTATACTTATAACATTGGTTTTTATTTTGTATTTGAATGCATTTGAAGGGGCCTTGCAACACTTTTTCAACTAGTCAGAAAATGGATTCACCTAAGGGGCTTATTACCTCATGAATTCACCCCCACAAAAAATGTTCAGAATCCGTTCTCTACGAGCGTAGTTACAAATATTTGTCGCGAGCTGCAGTTGCATTCTCTCTTCTCCCGAGCACTTTCTCTCTCCTTTTTTTTTTTCTTCGAATTCATGACATTTTAGTGTGATCACGCGCGCATAGACAAGTTTCAGCCTCCTGTGGGGGCCCCTGTAATGACCGAGCGTGCCGTGCTCAAATCAACCAATGGCTAACACAATGACTGTGACGAGGTATTTTTGAGCCTGTTCCGTCCTTTGTTGAGAGAAGAGAAACCATTTCCTAAATGACTTTGAGAATTTATTTTGAGTTCCAGGCCACATGCTGCCCTATAATATTTGGCTCAAGTGTTCTCAAGAGCCTCGACTACCGATCGGCAGCATTTTCTGACCATACTCGAAAAGTGTTGCAGGGCCCCTTTAAGAACTGTCGTTTGTGTAAATAGCTGGACACATTTGCAGGATAAGGTGAATGTGTCTTTAATAATGCTTTATTGGCTCATTAAATCATATTGAAGATTGCCAGGCTAAAAGTCTGACTTGCCTAACACAATGTCAAGCTCTATTTGTGATGCGAAAATCATTAGGGACCTACCAGACGTCGTCAAAATCGGTGACATCATGGCGATTTGGTGCAGACACTTCACGGCAGCGGTGCAAGTTGTCTTTTCTGTCTGTGCCTTTCTGGCTTGCAAAGCCTCGACTCGTGGGAAAAGCAATGTTCTTGTTATTGGGAAAAGGTTGTTTTACTGATCAACCTTCATTCTAGTGTCTCTCTGGTGCTCCTTTGGCGCTGTCGGATTTGATGTGTGCCCTGCCAGTTTTTAGACAAGAATACGAAAGTGTTGACCATTTACTCGATAGGTGCTGTTTGACGAAATGCAGTGGAGAAATGAGAAAGAATGCATCTGTGTGCGGAGAGCAGTCTGATGCAGCTTTTGTCTGCCAGGTAGTGCTTCGTTATACGGCGCTTATCAACTTAGTGATTGATGCTGGCGTGTTCAGGTTGAAGAGTTCGAAATGTGTATATGTACAGGGTTGTCCATGTTTAAGATGAACACCTAATTAGTATTCAAGATTGCATAGAAGATGACGTGTAGTATACTCTGCGACAACTCATCTTGACAGTGGAGTGATGTTTATGGAGGCGAATCATCCATATATCTGTGTTACTGTGCAAGTAGTGCGGCAGCTCACAGCTGATTGCAGTTCTGAGTTTTGGCTTTGCTTGCTCACAGAAATCGTTGACAATTCAGGCCGACAGCAGCTCACCTCATTATATATGTCGCAGCTAACTTGCTTGGTCTGTTTTGACAGCCACTTTTTCCACATCTCAAGTACATATGCTGGAGAACAAAACGGCAAGTGTGCAGCTGCGCATGGCTCAGCTGGCTTGCTGCGAGCACAGGTGTGCGGAAATTGTGGTACTGTCCAAAAGAAAAAAAGAAGTAAAAAGAAATAATAAAGCATACAACACCATTTTCTCACCAACTGTTTCCTGCGCATGTTTTATTCTTAAAATGATGCAAGTTAGCTAAGTATGAAAATTCAAAAATTAAAATATGTACTATTTATTAATGCACATGCATGCATGCATTTCGGTCCTGTAGCATCCACAACACTGCCAAGAAAAGTTGTCAGCCAGTGTAATACACAATTAAGAAAATTATTGTCTTTACAGACACCATGGTTAGACGTCGTGTAAAGACATTTTCCTCATGAAGTATATTAAACGTTGTAGTTTTACCTGCTTGGATATTATTGAGCTGTTCACTTTAGAGTACATGGTCAATGCCGTACATGCTTTTTTATTGGCTTTCCAGGTGTCTACTGTAGTGGCTGGCTGAAGACTGGTCCGGTAGGGGTTTTGGTGGCAACAATGAACAGCAGCTTCGAAACGGGCCAGGCGATCGTCAAGGACGCGGAGTCTGGTCTTCTGCCGGCAGATGACAGGGAGGGATCGGCAGCCATCTTGAAACTTCTCAAGTCCAAAGGCGAGTCGTGGCTTTTTTAACTCTACATACGCACGCTCCCTGTGCTTTAGAATGTATGCGTTGGTAGGTAAAGTCCAACCACAACTAAGTGTTCGTCCGTGTAAAATGCCTGTAGTTACAGGGAGTTAAGTGCCCGAAATTCAACAACAAAATGTCCTGACTTCAAACGAGAGAGCCGGGATTTGAGTGCTCTAGGAAGGGCACTTCTCCCCCAATGTTCCTGACATTTGAGTGTGAATGTCCTTTGTAGACTTTTCCCAGAGAAACAAAAACTTTGTGAAACCCCAGAGCTCCACCTACAAGAAACCTGCTTTTATACCTCTGTCATGTCACGTTCTGTCTGAAATTGAAGCTAGTTCTGAAGATCCTACACATCTCAAAATTGCACAACTATTCTATAAGGTGTCAAGCTTTCAGATGGTTCCACACTTATAATTGAATTCTGAGCAAAAGGTGACAAAGCCAGAAACTTTTCAGCTCCCCTGTACAGGCAGTTTGGTGGCCGAGCAGCAGCTGTGCAAAATTTCACATTTGAAATGCCTCTGGAAATGTCGTCAAAAGCTCACAGGAATAGCCGTACGCGGTAGGAAAACTTGAAAAGAAAAGAATGCACCGGAAAAGATAGCTAGCCTGAAGCGACGCGGGACCTAAAGTGCATAGCTTTTTAGCATGGCCTTTGAGATCAGGCGTCCTCCCCGAAAATCTCGGAGGTGCCATGCACGCATCGTTTGTTTAGGTGCTGTCCAAAGGCTGTTAGCAAGAAAACTTCGCAAAGATGCCAGTGCTGCAGTGTCACGAAGATTGCTTCACTGCTAGGCTGATCGCTCACAACAAATTTAGCCAAAGTGCAATTTGAGTCAAGTGAAATGGTGTTCATGGCTTTCAAGGTCATTTGTGACACGACTAAATTTACGTTTGTCATTTCTTCACCTGCCCTGGTAGCTCAGCAGTTAGAGGGTTTTTTCAGTAAGCTTAGGGTTGCAGGTTGGACTTCCCAGATCCCGCCACAGCTGCATTTCGACACCTTCGAAATGCGTAGAACACCCGTGTACTTAGATTTAGGTGCACATTGAAGAAACGCAGGTGGTCAAAATTAATTCAGAGTCGTCCAATATGGCATAAGTCATAATCATATCATGGTTTTTGGCATGTACAGCCCCAGCAGTATACATTTATCGCATCCTGAAAGCACGACCAACAGGTCGTTTTGCACTCTGCATCGTTTTTTGCAGGCGTGCGACCCGTCACTTTCGACGAGTGGCTCAAGATCGAAGCTCACGAGAAGGCGGAGGGCGAACGGAAAGGCAAACCCAGTGAGAAGCTCCTTTCCGTCAAAGAGATGCTTAACGTTGCATTTAGCTAGTCATTTCTTGTCAACTCATAGTTTATTTCGCTCTTCTTTTCTCCTCTCTCTCTTTTCCTCACTCTTTCCTACCTTCTTTGGGCACCAGCCAGGTAATGAGCGAAGCCGAAGGTCGAGCCAAGCCAAGTGCTGGCTACCGTTTCTTTGAACAGCCAGAAGAAATCCCTTCTTTTTCTGTCTTTGGAATAAAAGCTTCGCTTCTGATTCATTTTAAGTATGCATGATATCCAAAGCTTAGGGGAAAAGGGGCCTTATGTGAATGGATGAAGTTATCTATGCATCGATGGCATGTAGTTCTTCACTTTTTTTATAGTCGTAGTTTTTTACGTTTGACCATTCATAAAATGTGGTTACCGGATGTAGATCTGTACAGCTGACAATAAAAATAGTATATTACAAACGTTATGGATGGCCTCTCTGTTTCTCAGCATGACAATGTTACTTCTAGCTGCATGTGTTTGCAACCCTTCAGTAGTCAGTGAGCCGTAAAGATGAAGCTATAAAATGTTCAACATCTCAACAATGTGGTTGACTGTTGTTTTATTTCATTTCTGCCAGCATCTGCGAATGTGCGACTGCAGTTTGAAGTGAAACATGATGCTGTGTAGCCTCAATTCCCACTTGACACGCTTTGAAATTAGTTGCTAAGTGGTAGTTAACAGGTGGTGTTCAAAACATGGTGGCCATACTCGCACAATTTCATCTGGCGCTTGCAGCATAGTTTCCTAAAAATGAACTAGAGGAGAGTCTGGTGCTGCAATCATTCAGCCACCTTGGGAATAGTGAGTAGTACAAGGATTCGCCTAGTCCATGTGCTTGCGGGCTTCAAATACCCTTGTGACTTTGCTCATTGTTGTGTTTTGGTTCGAATAAAAGACTCTTGTGAACTTTGTAAGCAGGTTCGGAGGGATGAGCTTAAAGATAGGTCTAGGCGATAAAGTGTAGTTGTTCCACATTTGCTGAACTTTGTGTTGCGTTAAAACGAATTTAAGCCACATGGAGTAAATAGATTCGAAAAAACAAAGATTAGACAAATTCATGTACTATCCGTCTTTCCCATGTTAGCTGAAGCGCTGTGTGTTGCAGCTCCCATGGACACGAGTCTTGTACACAAGAGGAACCAGTGTATTTAAAAGAAAGTCTATAACTTGCAGAACGAAAGAGTACAGCCTTCGAGATTCAGGACATAATTTGGGAAATTTCTGGGGGGTAATGCCTGATATGATTTGAACGCAATGAATTGCAATGAATGCATGAGCCTGCCTGTAGTGTGCTCCAGACAGACACATAACTTTATTTTGGGCTGAGAAACGCTACTCTTTTAGCCTTTTGTTTCAAGAAATGCTCGACAGAATCTAGCCCTAATACAACGGTTTTTCTTTTTCGAGCAACAGCCATAAGTTTTACAGTAGCCATGCTTTGAGGCTCTACAAGCGATAAAAACACGCCATAACCATCATTATTGTGATTGTGACTTGTTAGTAGCGCCCTCTCAGATTTCTAAATTTGTAAGTTTAAAGCACGGACGGCCAGGCCTGCTGAAAAGACCCTCAAAGTTAAATGGCGCTCACCAAAAGCTGGCGGATCGGCTAGGCAACAAAGGCGCAGTGCAGTTGCTGTTTTAGTTTTTAATAATAGCTCCTCACACGTGCAACTTGACTGGGTGACACGACCGGATTATGAAGGACACCATGACTGCCGTCGAACTCAAAGACCTCGGTAACAAATTGTTCACTGCGCGCAAGTACGAAGACGCCATATCCTGCTACAGCAAAGCAATCGTGAGTTTTGATTTTTTTATCCGATTAGACGAAAAAAAGAAATGTGCAGCCGTCATGGTTTGGTGCTTTGTTAGCGACGCTTTTAGTAATCGCACTGTCCCTTACCGAAGCTGCCGATGAGCTGGAATTGATTGTCGCGCTTTATAGCGGAAGAAAAGTTCTATTTGGACGAGCTGCTTGACGTGATTCCGACACGCATTCCCGATAATTCAGAATTCGATGGCAGTTTGACTAGTATAGATAGTTAATTTGACGGGTCCAGCGCGTTGTCACATCGATAGTTAACGCGATCGACCAAGTAGTAAGGCATACGCATGGATGTTTTGTTTCGACCCGATGGAACACAGCTGACGGGTCGCGCAAAACCGCTTGCGCGGTGGATGGCATCAAAAAGGAAAAAAAAATAAAAGGAAGGTCTTGAATCGCCCTTCATCGTTGGAGACGCAGTTCGCCTTGCCGAGCGTGTTTATTGTCGAAGGCTGTGAGAAAGAAAAAAAAAACGCGTAAAAGAGAAGACGGTGTGTTTTTTTTTCTGTGTTTGTTTAGCTTTGCAAGAGAGCGAGCTTGTCAGAAAAGAAACCCCGCCGCGAGCCGAGCTTGTGTTTTTGTTGAAGCTTTTTTTTATTTTTGTCAGTTACATCCAGTGCGCGTTTGCTTGCATTCCTTTGCGTTTCTTTCGCTTTCGATGGAATTCCAGCGGCGAAACTAGTCACGGATGGCGGCAGAACTAGTTTTCTTCTTTTTTTTTTTTACGTCGAGCAGTCTGAGCGATCGAGAAATGCCGTCGACAAGTACAGTTTTGCGGACGAAAAATCTGATGCATTCGATTGATGGATGGCCAAACAAAACGAAGAGATGCAAGGTCTGATCGAATGAAGCCCTATCGCGGTGTTCTCCCGTAGCCGGTTTGACATGAATGCATCGTGCTGTCCCCATGAAGTCTCGCAAGGGACGCAAAGCCGATTAATTTTCCCCGACCGGGGCTCCAGAAACTGCGTTGCTAGCAGCCAGTCTTCGTCTGATAGAAATGATCGCGCTCTCTGCCAAGGTTGTATATTACTGTTATTTCCAAAACATCAGGCTCTACACGCTGGCGCGAGTTGCCGACTGAGAGCAGTACTGAAGCACCTTCCTTTGTTGTTCTTGAGAGCAGGTCCACTAAGATGCTTTTATAAAAACTCAAACAAAGAACGCGGAGGTGGTGGATCGGTGAATCATTGCGTCGCGGGAGGTCGGACGGCTTAATTCTAAAAACAGCCGCATTGTTTCGAGAGAAAGAGCTTAAGGAAAAAAAAAAAAAAACAGGAAAGACATGCGTAGTGCCGAGCGCATTTCGTCCATCTGGCGATTTGTTTTTTTCTTTTTCATACTTTTTATTGTGGCTTCGCGCTTTCGGTGATGCGCGATTTCCTGGTAAAACAGCCCGCTTTCGGGGGGGTTATTGACACATGCGCCGGCGTTTGTAAACAAGCACCGTTTTAAATCACGCGATTCGTGTGAAATATGTCTTGCTTCCTGTGGTACGCGATTCGTGTGAAGTATCTCTCGCTTCCTATGGTTTTCGTTTTACAAATTGCTTCACCTGTTTGCTAGCTTAACAGTCAAGTGCAGTTCTGTGAAAACGTATTTTCTGCATCAAGTTCAAAGATGGTTTAGCAGACAATGTCACTGAAGTCATGTGTTTGGACGAGTGCACTTTTATTCACCAGTCCAGCAAGTGCTTGTTGTCTTGTTTGGAAGTCTGGTCGTTCGGTGTAGCCACAAATTGTTCTTTTTTTGTTATTGCTTTGTAATTTGCATTGTAGCCACTTCATTTGTAACGCCGCGCCTTGAGGCTAACGAATTTATTTATCCACCGACTACTGCAGGCATGCTGTCCAAGCAGGACGGGCAACAAACGTTACATTCAGGGAATGCCATTGGAAAAAAAAAAAGAGATACAAGATTGCAATGTTGATTAAGTTACACATTTTTAGTTAGGTTATAGAATGAGAAAAAAAAAGTATACTTTAGCGTGTTCATTCTTGCCAAGTAAGGGGTTAGTGCATCGTGTCTGTGTGGCATGTAGTTCTAATTAATGGCTGTGATAGATTTATAAAGATGTGTCGAGGGATAAATTATCAGTGTGAAGAAGTTCAAGAAACTCTGGCCCTTGCTTTCGTATTCACTGCTCGAGTGACTCGATGTTGTTTTTTGTTAGTTTGGTAGGGGAGTAAAAGTAAACAAACAGTATCTTGAGACATCAAATAGGTCTGCCAAGAATTAAGTGTAAATGCCATTGATGTCAAAAGTCAAGGGCAACAACTTCCTGGGCACAACGGGATGTCGTTTGTGAGCAAGTTGGCATTGTTCGTGAGCATCGTCTGCTGACATATGCCGAGTAGCAAGGGCAACGAACAGGTGGATAGCAGTGTCTCCTGGTCATAAACTTCAGTTTGCCTTGCTGGCTTCTGCGAAATGCATCAATTGGAGCTGCCTGTGCGTTGTGTTGCCCGTTTCATTCACCCTTGCGCTCGCGTGTGCTGACCTCCTGCTTTGCTCTGCTACTTGGTAGAACGATGACCCCTGAAAAGATGTTGGATCTGGGTTCGAGTTCAAAATCAGGGGCTGTATTTTGTCATGATTTTGTTTCTGAAGGTCTTGCTCTGTCATCACATGATTGGGTAGTGGCATCACTGGTGGGGCATGGCAGGGGGTTTGATGATGGTGTTGCCCAATGGCGAAATTTTAATTGTTGGAGAATACAGCCCCAGGTTCACTGTTTCGTAAACTGGAAGTTAACAACCTCTTAACATTCCTTGGCTTTATAATCTGTTAATTTTTGATTAACGTTAACTTATAGTTGTGGCTTTTTTGGCCACACAGAACCTTTGCGCCAGTAAACATCAATTAAATCTTACCCCCAACATAATGTCCAATAGGGTCATTAGGGTATTGAAATAAATTCATGCAATAAATAATTATATGTGTTCAGCTTCCAGAAAGCCTCTAGCGTGTTTCATTTCGGCAGATAAAGAGCCCATCTACGGCCACCTACTTCACGAACCGGGCGCTATGCTACCTCAAGCTCCAGCAATGGGAGCTGGCCTGCCAGGACTGTCGTCGTGCCCTCGACCTTGACCCCAGCTCGGTCAAGGGTCACTTTTTTCTGGGTCAGGCGCTGCAGGAGATGGACAACTACGACGAGGCCGTCAAGTACCTGCAGAGGGGTGAGCGAGAGACTTAAAAGGAGGGGCGGCACGTAGTGTCTCGATATTTGACATGCAGCAATTTATATGGTGTCATCCACGGGTGGATTCGTAGTGGCCCACGATTTCCACACTGGAGCATTCCGCTCCGGCGGAGGCCCATCGAGGGAAATCTACCAATGGAACACACATGCTGCCACTGGAGCAAGTGGCAGAATTAGAATGGAGCGCGATGCGTGCTTCTCCCGTCTGGGCCGGATTGGCAAAGCGACGCGACCGGCGTCCGTCGGTACACCCGCAGTTGGCTCCATTCCGGTGCATGGGGTGCTTCAGACTTCCGGTCCAATTCACCGCTTTTTTTGGAGCAGAAAAAGTTGCTCCGCAGAGCGGATGTCACGACGAAATTGTTCCCGATCTGCCAATGCAACAGACAGGGAGCACTCTCAAACTGCCAATGTAATAGACTTGCTCCGAATGGAGAAAAAAAAATTGCTACCGGAAGTGCTCCGAGTCTGCCAACAGATGACACCAATAAAAACCGAACGGAAATCATACATTACAGTCCGAAAATACGGAACAGTGAAACACACAGGGTGGATTCTGAAGAGCTTGAGATGAAAGGTACTAAAGGTCTCAGTGCGGAAGAAATCAAATGCATGTGGGTTCTCAGGTGAGCTAGGTGGTTAATGTAGATTGAGGCAGAACAACGCAAATTATGTGACTGTAAAACACCCAGGACACACCGCTGTGTTTTGTATGTTCGTCGTCCCATATTCTGCACTGTTCTGCCACTATGTTTATCAACAAACAGGCTCACCTAAGAACCCTTTGTGAATAGACTTCCTCTGGTCACTTTTGTTGGTTAGCATGAAAAAATTTTTCTCAGCCTCAATTTGGAAAAACACTTCAAATCATGTAGAGTAAGACGTATAAGCTATCTGATAAATTGGTAATCAAAATGAAATATATGCTAGAACATTACTCGTACTGCACCCCAATTTTCTTTGGCTTCCTGACATAGTTTAACCTGGAGTACAACACAATGCCTTGGTGTTTGATTCTTTAATACAGTAGCAAATTAGGCAAGTTGGAAAATACCTGTGATGACGAGTGCAAACAGAACTTGAAGAAAAAAAGAAAAAAAAATACAGTTGACCTGTCTGTTAGTTTACCCATTACAAGAACACCATATATATATATATATATATATATATATATATGAAGGAGATCTAACAGGCAATAATGCCAAGGAATGTATAGGGGAATTTATTAGAACCAATGTAAAGTAAATAAGGATAAAGAAAAGTGGGTGGAAAAATAACTTGTCGGGAGCAGGAATCGAACCTTCGACCCACATTTTTTTCTTATTATTTACTTTACATTGGTTCTAATAACTTCTCCTATACATTCTTTGGCATTTTTGTCTGTTAGATCTCATTAATATTGTGTCAAAACACGGAAAAACGAGCCCTTACATATACACTTCTTTCATATATGTGTGTGTGTGTCTGTGTGTGTGCGTGCGTGCACGTGCACGCAAAGGATATCATCACATAAACTGGACTTCTCTAAAGATAACTGAAAAACCACTCTACATTATTAGCATATGCAAATGTTCACAACTGCATATTGTGTTCAACTCGCGAATGAGGATTAATCAGGGACGAAGCGAGAGGTACACAAGTCCACAAGGCGCAAAAGACAACGTCGACTTCCGACCGTCGCCATGTTGGTGATATCGATATCAATTGTGGCTTTGTAGCTGGCAGCCGCTGCTTTGTTGCGAAAAGCTAGAAAAAGTGTAGTCTTCGAGACACGCGTTTTTAGAACCGAGAACATAAAAAACCGTCACGAGGTTGCACATCTCAAAGGCCATGCTTTTCAGGCTCGCATGCCATTGTGTGCTAACAAACAAGGAAGGGAACTCGAACATTGCAACAAGATCGCCGGGTCACTTCGCATTCTCGTTCTCGTGTCCTCGGCAATTGGTGTTTTTGAAAAACACTATGCCCACGCATTAAGACCTGCAGATCGTACCGGTGCACTCGCAAGCGTCGCGCGATGAACCAGATCAGCGCAATGGAATAATGCCACATTTTCGTCACCTGCACGTAAAAAGGGATTGGAACTTGTTAGAATGCAGCTGAAGATTTATCAATATTTGCTAGGAAAAATGCACTATCGGTGCTGCGGCACGGTGCAGCGTTCTATATACCGTATACACGCGTGTAAGGGCCGCACCCGTGTAAGGGCCGCATCCCGTTTTTAAGAAGCACATATTCAAAAAAAAAAGTTGTGTGTAAGGGCCGCATCCGCACTTTCCTTGACCCATGCGTATTCAAATTGCGCGCGCGTGTGTGAGCTACTAGGCGTTGTCAGTAGATGGCGTTAGAGAACGCAATTCTCATCATCACCATATAGTACATCATTAGAATAATTTGTTGGTTTTCTTCATGCTAATATGTTCATGAAGTTGGCTAAAAATTTTTAGTTTTTTTAGTAGTGTTCATACACCCACCAACTAAAGGTTAAAGCAGGATTTTATCTTTAACTTCTGACACTTCTATACAAACGCGCTATCTATATCGGCATTAGCATCACCAACTTTGGTGTTTGTGCGTTGTTCGGTCATTGTGCTGTTCAGCCTGCCATGTGCTCGAGTTTTGCGCACCGTTGAATGACTCTGGGACTCCAGCTAGTTTTCTGCGGGACGGTCACGTTTTTGCACGATGGGCAAGCAGCTGAATAGCTATACAGCTGGCTATAAGTTGAAGGTGATCGAGTTTGCCCTCGAGCACGGGAAACGGGCCGCCGGCAGAAAATACGACGTTGACGAGAAGTGTGTTCGACGTTGGTGCGCCCAGAAGAAAGCCTTGCAGAACACCAATATCAAAAAGCGCGCTTTCCGAGGAAAACAGTGCAAGTATCCCGATTTGGAAGAGGAGTTGCTCCGCTATGTGACTGAGGTGCGGAACGATGGTTTTGCGCTCACTACAGACATGCTGCGCATGAAGGCACTAGCCTTGGCACGTGCGAAAAATATACCGGCCGGGGATTTCAAGGCCAGTGCTGGCTGGGTGCGAAGGTTTATGAAAAGAAAGGGACTCTCTTTTCGGCGAAGGACCACGCTGTGCCAGCGGCTGCCAGAAGACTATACCGACAAGGTGCTTAGTTTTCACAAGCATGTCATCGGCCTGCGCCATCACAGTTATTTGTTGTCGCAAATAGCGAACGCTGATCAAACTCCTGTGTGGTTTGACTCTCCCGAGAACTACACAGTCGAAGTAAAAGGCAAGAAGAGTGTCGCCGTGCGGACCACCGGCGCTGAGCGCCAACGCTGCACCGTGATGCTTTGTGTGACCGCGGACGGGCGGAAGCTACCCCCGTACGTTGTTTTGAAAAGGAAAAGAATCCCGAACGAAGTTTTCCCCAAGGGCATCATAGTTAGAGCCCAAGAGAAGGGATGGATGAACGATGATTTGGTGCTAGACTGGGTGAAAAGTGTTTGGCAGAACAGACCGGGAGCTTTGTTGGCCAAACATTCACTTTTAGTATTGGATAGTTTCCGCGGCCACCTTACCGATAAGGTGAAGGAGCAGCTGCGCCGTGTCGGCACAGACATGGCCGTGATTCCAGGCGGCCTCACAGGAATGTTGCAACCATTGGATGTGAGCGTGAATAGACCATTCAAAGTTGAATTCCGAAGACTACACGGAATGGATGGCAACCGGCAACCATGAGCACACGCCGACCGGACGGCTGAAGAGGGCACCGCTTGCTACTGTTCTCGGTTGGACATTGTCGGCGTGGAGCTCGGTGTCGACGGACATTGTGTCCCGAAGTTTTAAGGTCACTGGGATATCCAACAGCCTGGATGGCACCGAAGATGACTGTTTGTGGAATGATGGTGCTCCGCAACACACTATCTCGGACTCCGAGTTAGAGGACTCGTCGAGTGACGACGATTAAGCGCACACGCGGCATACTGCAATAAACGCTCTTCGTTCACTAACTGGTACGTTGTTTTTAGTTCACCAAAAAAAAAGTTCCGTGTATGGGCCGCAACCTGAAAATTGGCCCTCACTTCCTGAAAAAAAAGTGCGGCCCTTACACGCGTTTATACGGTAGCAGATGTCCCACTGTGCGGGAGTTCGATATACAAGTGCTCCGCTCCCGTACTTTTGCATGGAAAATTCTAGGGGATTTCTCAGCTGTTCGATATAGCCAATAATTCGATATATCCGAGATAAATCCACATATATCGGGGATCGACCGTACTAGATATATACACTCAAACCTTGTTATAACGAAATGTCTGTTATAACGAAGTAAAAGTGTACTGTTGCAGTATGCATAGTGCTAGAAATATACTTTTACACGAATTTTCAGATACAAAGAACTTATTTTCCTGTAAGATGGAACTTCGTTATGAGGTTTGAGTGTATATATATATGAAATAAATAGAGAGTGCTCTGTACATAAAGTTTAAATGGAATGCTTCATGGCGTAAAGGCGGCTGTGCCATTGTACCCTACTGGTATCTGAATTACCTTAAATCAACTATTTCATGCCGTGTAATGTTTTGTTGAAGTTGCACTTCAGACGATTTGCACATTATAGCTGCTCCCTTCAGTGAAAGTTTTACGCAAATTGTTTTATTCGTGTACAGTCACAGAGGCTGCATAATACAAATTGGAAGCCTGCTTTGGGCGTAGAAGGACGTCGTTTATAAGCTTTAGAGAAAAACGGGGGGGGGGGGGGGGAGGGATGTACTATCAAGGGAAATGTGCAATTCAAGTTCACTGAAACATCATACAGTGTTGCTTGATAACGATATTGTGAACATTTGCACCAGGAAATAGTAAGAGGGGAAATGTACCAATCAGGTTATAGTGTAGTGTTCGCATGGTGGTACGAGTTGATGTTGTTGAGGATCTGTCTTTTGCAAAATTGTACGCAGCTAATGACCTGGCGCGCGAGCAGAAGCTCAACTTTGGCGACGACATTGCCTGCCAGCTGCGGCTGGCGCGCAAGCGGCGCTGGCAGCTCATCGAGGAGAAGCGGCTGCAGCAGGAGATTGAGCTGCAGACCTACGTCAACCAGCTCATCCTGCTCGACAAGAAGAAGTGCGTGCTCCCTCCTACTTTCATAATCGTAGGCATTGAATCGAATATAATTGAACTTTCCTCGACCCAAATTTGTAGAGGAGCAGGGGTAGAGGTTTTACGGCCTGACGAGCGCAGGCCGCTCATCAGGATACACAGTCTGACGAGCGATCTCTTTTATTTCAGTTTGGCATGCAGGCCTCTTAGAATCACAATATCGTAATCTATGACTAGTATACTTTCCAGATGTTACATCATAGCACAACGAAAATTAGCGTAGTCTGAACAGGTTCATCCCATAATGCCGATGATGAATAGTATTTTAGAAGTCAGACACAAAGTCTTTATTGAATATGCTAAACATCGTTATCAGCCAGTTATTTTATACCCAATGTAGTAGCATGGTGACTAAAGTGTGCTTCTACTAAGCTGCAGGGTAGGGGTTCGACTCCTAGTCATGACAGTGGTCACACTTTGATGATGGTGAAATGCGGAAGTGCCCATGTAGATCCAAAAAACGGCAGGACGGGGAAGACGGAAGCTTGCGATCATAAATCAGTAAACTGGGGTTGTGTTGAGCCGATGTTTCGACTTGTGCACATGTCTCGCTCAAGGCCAGAACAGAACTGATTTCTTTAGCGCAAGCGTGTCCACGCTTCATACCCTCTCCTCCACCCTAACATAGGAGGGGCAGGGGCTACATTGGACGGGAGGGGTGCGAGAGAGCGGAGAAGGGGGGTGCTGTGACAGATATGAGTGTAGAAGGGACAGGTATCCTGTGAATAAAAAGAAAAGGAAATGGTGGGGTAGTGAGGATATACCCGTCTCAATGAGTCCCAGTTGTAGAACCAGTTTTCAGAATTTAACAATGGCAGGTTTGAAATTCTTAGAGGGCTTAACACGCAGTGGTTTTCTTTGTGTATGGAGCATGTCGAGTGGATTCAAGAGCCCCTTAAAAAACATTCATACCTACTGGCTGGAGTGTATTGAACTTGCGAATAAGGTACAACTCTTTTATATTTTTTGTCTCTTGCAAACTCACCGGAAGTTTGACTGGAGTATGTATAGTTTTGAGATTGGTCGAAGTTGTGTCCTGCTACATTAAAATGCTGTGCCGCTGCTTTTGGTAATTTCTTTGCCATGTCCGCACGATGACCTAGTTTAGTGTAATAGCATCGACAGGCTGCCCTGTTTCGCCAATGCACTGTTTATGACAATATGAACTTTCGATCATGTAGATAGCGTTTTCACTTGTGAAGCTAAACTTGATTTTACATGATGGGCATGGTCACTCCCAGCGCTTTCTAACTATCATGTCATCTTGAAGGTGTTTGCAAGTCTTGAATCTTGGCAAGGTCTTACATGGGCAGTAGAATGAGAGTTTACTTTGGCACGCACCAACATGTCTTTGAAATTCCTATCCGCAATGGGAATTTTGCGACTGAAACGCGAACATAAGAGACAGGAGTAGACATGCAAAGTGCATATTTGCATAGTATCCTTGGTGGAATGCAATACAGAAAGCAAAATCACTAAGATGTTTATAGCTATACATAGAAAGAAAAATATAGTGCGAACTCTGATAGTAATCGCAATGATACAGGGGTGGTGACTAGTGCTATGATACAAAGTGTTGATCACAATAATACAAAGTGGTGATAACAGTGATATAAAAAAAACTTACATTTCTTCTCATAAAAAGAATTTCACTGAAATAAAGGGCCTATTTCATTAGCAAGAAGATGCACAAATGAGACGCACGAAAGCAAAAATTTTAGCGCAGGTCCCTGTCAATATAACTTCTTGAAACATATATTTAAGTAATGACGGCAGTTACACAATCAAAGCGTTACTCAACACAGAAATGTGAAATTCAATAACGAGGCGGGTGCTGGAGCCGACGTTTCGACAAGCGAACTTGTCTTTTTCAAAGCTGCAACTGTTTGAAAGTTGCAGCCTTGAAAAAGACTAGTCCACTCGTCGAAACATCAGCTCCAGAACACGAGCCCTGTTTTACAAATTTCTCGTCGCAAGCTTTCATTTTCCACTTCCTGCCTTCCTTTTGGAAGACAGTCTTCAGTGATGTATACAATTTTCCAACTTGGCGATAGTTTAGCAGTTAAGAAGTGACTTTAGAAGTGATCAGAGCCAGACGTAGAAGACTGTAGCAGAGCTGAGTGAAGGGCTTGAGTTGTCCCAAGATTCAGTTATATTTGGTTTGTTCGGGGTGCAACATTCATTACGTGTAATAAAGGAATTCACATGTGATTTCCGTTGGTGCTTTTCTTCTATGCAGGAGGGTTCAAGAAATGAAAATTATGGGCACTCGCCAGGGAGACATCGAAAGGGTGGAGGCCGCACTGGTTAGGCTCCCATGCCATTTCCTTCTTTACTCTTGCATGTTTGAGTCTTCAATTTTGAGTTTTAGCGCTCTTCCCGTAAAGCACACCCTCTGCAACCTTTCATGCTGGTAGCTGAACGACCGAAAGGGGAAAAGTGTGGGTTTTGGTTACGTGCATGCATTGGCGTACTGTAATTACTCGATTGTCACGGGACCACGATTGTAACACAAAGGGTGACTTTTCATTGCGTCCAAGAAAAAAAAAATGGAGTTTCGGTGATCAATCAGTAAATAAAGTAATCATAAATATATGGTACGAATGACGTCACGTAACTTCATTCTTTTAGTAATAAGTATTTGCTTCAAGCGATTATTTTTTCTTTTGATTAAGGATGCATTTTGGTATAATGACCTTTGTGATGCTTGCATTCAAGACTAATGCAGTCGTACAACGAATGCCGCTTGAACGAAAATTTCCGCTGTAACGAAAAATTCTCGGTTCCCTTTAGTCGCCTATAGTCACTGCATAAATATTCTCGCCCCTACAAACATTTTTTTTTTTTCTGTCATTCCACTTCAATGAAATTCGACGATGCGATTCCGAGCTCAAATATTTATTGCCATGCAGTAAACACAATCTTGAACACTGAGGCGCATTTTGAAGACATAAAAATATGTCTACGAGGTCTAAAACGCGCATTGGCACCACCAGAAACTGTCGCTGTTTACTAAGTCTGGAGGCCACCCATGCTTGATAGCGATGGCAATGACTGCCCTGCTTTTGCCACTGGCTTGCTTCTGAGCCGGAGACGGTCGAAGCTAAAGCTCAGCTTTCTTACCCGCTGCTGCTGGGTGTATTCGCGGAACAATCCTTTTTCCGATGCCAATTCTTTGGTTCTTACCGCACTCGGCCAGTGTGGTCAGTCAGTGGTCAGAGTGGCTGCTTGCGCACATTATGAACAAAAACAGCCAGCCGCGACGAGTGGATTATAAGAATATCATAGAATATGGCATGGCACCACTCTTCGATACCACACCTCTATCTTGGAGTTGTTGGATATTATTTGACAGCTGCTGGTGTTAGGGGCCAAACAACGAAACGTTCCTTTCCTCAGTAAGGAAGCCTTCATTTTTGTGAGGCCGCCTTATGTCACTCTGAAAGCTTCCTCACTAAGGAGCCCTCGGTAAAGGCTTCCTTGGCGCTTCCTCAGCTTACGGTTGCTTTGGGGCTACCTTCGTGCGCCCTTAGGTCCGCTCCTTGCCCTGAACGAGCGCTTCGCCTCACAGCTAGCCCACGTGATGTTTTCGTTTTCGAGGCAACCTTCTCACCCCACCCCTGTGGGGAGACGCAAGCGGCGAGCGTGCGTGCACTGCACCATGGAGGAAGGAAAGGAAAAACCTGTTTCCTTCCTCCGTGGGGCGTTTCAGTGTTGCTAGAATGCACCACGTTTTGCGCTCGACTACAGTGGCTTTTCACATTCAGTAATCGTAGTGGGAAGAAAGCGTACACGCGTCTCTATATTAACACTTCAATTTGGAAGTGATGTGGTGACCCAACTTTTTTTTACAGAATAAACGCTTGTGAGCAAAGCTTATATTCGATAATCTCGAACGCAGGAGCGCGGCAACCATTCCTCCCGCGAGGACGGGTTAAGGGAGCTTTCAGAGTACGCTTGCTTCCTCCATCGGTACTTGGTTGTAAGGAAGCCTCACGTAAGGAGAGGACGCGGTCAAAGGAAAGGAACGTTTCGTTGTTTGGGCCTAGGTGTTAGAGCAGCCGTTAGGTTGGTTCATGAAAGCCATTATGGTCGTTGTTTCAGCGTGCTTTTCAGTGTAGCATTGCTATGCATGTGTGAGAATAGGGTCATGACGCTGCTGGGAAAGAAAAGGAAGCAGCCAACACTTTTGGAATTAATTTCGGAAATAGAATTTTCTTTGTTTTGCTAGCTCAGATTCGCTATGTTTTTTTTTTTTTCAATTTCTCTACAACGAAATGTTTTCCGTACCCCTTCAGTTTTGTTGTAGCGGGGTTCGACTGAAATTCTGGTGCACTCATGAAATCAACGGAAAGCCTGTTTCTGTTCATTTTCTGATTTCATGCTGTATGTTTAGTTTGTCGTCTTTTTCTCTTGTTTGCAGGACAAGTACATATCAGAATTGAACAACATATTTGCAAAGGTGGATGAAAGGCGCAGGGTGAGTTTTCGTCCTGCTCTGTTTTACGTTGCTGCTTACGCAGTGACAAGGCTCTGTTATGATTATGAATGACCTTTCGCGGCAGTGAAGCATATTTCTGCGGTGGCACAGGGCTTCTGCAACCGCTTCACTGCAGCAAGTAGACTGACTGAGCTCGATATGCGGAGAAAAAACAAATTTCTGGGGCCCCTCGACTAACACTGATATGACTTTAGGTGAAAGGTTATCCTGCCTTAAGATACACCTAAATCTACCTGCTCTGTACTTTTACAGATGCTAATCCTCCTTAATTAAGGCACATCACCATCCATTTTGTGTCGCAGACTCTTATTTTTCAAATTTGGCGATAGCCTTAAAGCCTGCCCTAAAAGCTTTGTGTTAAACAAATGTGACGGCACCCACTGCAGCGACTGGCTCTGTGCCAAGGCATGAGTGACCCAAAAAAAGGTCAGCGTCCAAAACGCGGCAGGCCCAGTTAATGTAGCTTTAGCTGCTGCTCGTACTCAAAGTGAGCACAAGCAAAGGGCTTTAAGGCCGCAAATGTTTGGTGCCCCTATTCAAAACCTTCCTTATAACAGGTTCTTTTTACTGCATATAGAATGTGTTCGTTTATTCAAGTCTGTTGAGGCAAATGAAATATGTTTTACATTAACCAGTTCAGGAATTATCAGCCAGGAGAGATTCACGCTACGCATGCATCACTAATCCTATGCTATAATGTAAACTTTTTTAAATGTCGGCCTTCTTTTTCCTGTGTCAAAGTTCTTTTTAATGAACGTATTTATGTGCGACGGTGGCATAATTATTAGTTTGCTTTTATGGTTTGTCATCATGCTAGAATATATAGGCATTCATAGTTATGAACGGTGCAAAAAAAAACAAGGGACACAAATGAAGAACACACAGACACGGGCACTGTGTCCGTGTGCTCTTCTTCATTTGTGTCCCTGTATTTTGCAATGTTCATAATTATGAACCCACACCAACTCGCTCAACTTACAGTTATAGGCATTATTTTTATTATAATATTTTTTAACATAGCACTGGCAAAATACTTCCATGAATGTGCAGAAACGAGAAGTGCCCGACTACCTGTGCGGAAAAATCAGCTTCGAGATCATGCGTGAGCCGGTCATCACGCCGAGTGGCATCACTTACGACCGCAGGGACATAGAGGAGCATCTACAGGCGAGTAGTTCTTTCCAACTCCCTCTCTCCATCGACAGCAGTTGGTTATCCCGTGCAGGCTTGATCAAGATTCACGAGACATTTTTAGCTCGCTGGAATTAGTGGACCAGTGTGTTTTGATCTCCTAGGGACACTGTATGCGTGCTCTTGGACAAGCTGACCGCTGCAGCCCGAACTGCTGTGCAACTGCTGAATGTTCTTGAATGGCTCCTAAGCCACACAGAGACCGAAATTCAGTTGCAGTTCTGCTGCATACTTCCACAATGAACAAGTAGACGTGAGAATTTTTCGAAACAGCGCCATGATAGTAGAGTTGTAGTACAGGTTTGACGATGCAGAAAGGGCCCTCGCTCATTTCACTCTTTCTGTCCCCATGCTCTGCTCGTTGGCTTGTCTCTATTCCTGGCCGAGTGCCCCTCCTCACCGTGCGAGGGGTAAGAGTGAGTCAAAAGGTTTTGAGCGAGTGAACAAATAGGTCTTGCGAATGACTAGCAGATAAAGGTGTTGACGTCGTGCCACACACCGAAATACTGAACATTGCCGTGAGAGAAGAAAGGATTGTTTCTTGGAAGTCGTGGGGCGCTCGCAGCGATGCCACGTTTGGCATTGACGATTGTGATGGCATTCTAAATATGCACGTGTTTACTTGAAATGTGAAATAAACAACTCATCGGAGGTGGTGTGGGACTCTGCATACATTTCCAGCTCTTCAGTAATCATTCTGGCTCACCTGTTGCCCTCTTTTGTGTATTTAAATCAGAAAAGCTGCAATTCTCAAGTTTAAAGCAATGAAGTCATGAATGTTAGGCATAATCTGGCCTCAGACTGTTCGTACTCGTGCATGGCATCTTTTCTCTTTCAATTTTCTATTTCCTTGCCACCAGTGTAGGGTAGCAAACCGGATGCTGAAGTGGTTAAAGGGTCCATGGTACAGCTACCCAGCAATTTGTGGTTTTCAGCGAAAAATAGAAGTACAGGGTCTTTTACGTGCCTACATATAGAGTAGTCGTTGTTTGCTGTGCGAGCCAAAAATTACAAACCGACACTCGTATTTGCTTTAGTTTAATGTGCTGACGCTATCACGGCAGTGAATTCGAGGTTATATTGCGCTAATTCTCACCGTGTCAGGCTTAGTAAGTGTGGCTAAACGAACAGTCGATCTCTCAAATAATGACAAAATATACCCGATGCTTTGTTGTCAGCATGAAATGGCGCAAAGTGATGGCTCATTTCACCATTCATATGTTGCTGCCTGCGCAGTGGGCGAATAGCAAGTACAAGTTCGGATCTAAGCGCTCATCGCGTCTGCAGGTAGCTGCCATGCTCATTTGTAGACTCATTTGCCAGTGGTTACTAATACAGCGAATAAAAGCACACAACATGAATGAATACGAAGAAGAATAAACATATTGCACATTGGTGGTGCATCTTCATCATCATCATCCTAACTACATCCACTGCAGGACAAAGGCCTCTCCCACGTTCCGCCAGTTAACCCGGTCCTGTGCTTGCTGCTGCCAATTTATACACGCAAACTTCTTAATCTCATCTGCCCACCTAACCTTCTGTCTCCCTTTTACTCGCTTGCCTTCTCTGGGAATCCAGTTAGTTACCCTTAATGACCAGCGGTTATCCTGTCTACGCGCTACATGCCCGGCCCATGTCCATTTCTTCTTCTTGATTTCAGCTATGATATCCTTAACCCCCGTTTGTTCCCTAATCCACTCTGCTCTCTTCTTGTCTCTTAAGGTTACACCTACCATTTTTCTTTCCATTGCTCACTGCGTCGTCCTCAATTTAAGCTGAACCCTCTTTGTAAGTCTCCAGGTTTCTGCTTTGTAGCTAAGTACTGGCAAGATACAGCTGTTATGCACCTTCCTGTTGAGGGATAGTGGTAATCTACCTGTCATAATTTGAGAGTGCTTGCCAAATGTGCTCCACCCCATTCTTATTCTTCTAGTTACTTCAATCTTGTGGTTCCGCTCCGCGGTTATTACCTGCCCTAAGTAGACATAGTCTTTTACAACTTCAAGTGCACTATTACCTATCTCGAAGCGCTGCTCCTTTCCGAGGTTGTTGTACATTACTTTCGTTTTCTGCGGATTCATTTTAAGACCCACCTTTCTGCTCTCCTTGTCTAACTCCGTAATCATGAGTTGCAATTCGTCCCCTGAGTTACTCAGCAATGCAATGTCATCGGCAAAGCACAGGTTACTAAGGTACTCTCCATTAACTTTTATCCCTAACTGTTCCCATTCTAGGCTTCTGAAAACCTCCTGTAAGCACGCGGTAAATAGCATTGGGGAGATTGTATCCCCCTGCCTTACTCCCTTCTTGATTGGTATTCGGTTGCTTTCCTTATGGAGCACTATGATGGCAGTTGATCTCTTGTAGATTTCTTCCAGGATGTTTATATGTATATGCTTCATCGACTAACGATTCCGCTGTGTTTGCATGACTGGTGATATGTCTACTGAATCAAGTGCCTTCTAGTAATCTATAAAGGCTATGTACAGGGGTTGGCTGTATTCTGAGCATTTCTCTATTACATGATTGATAGTATGAATGTATTCGATTGTTGAGTAGCCTGTTCGAAATCCTGCTTCTTTCTTTGGTGTGACATTACACGTGTGAAACAAGCGCCAATGTCTCAACTCTGTCTACTGCAAGGTAATTCTCTCAGGAACTATGTTTTGCTGTGCATGCGTGTGGCCTTGGTAGCGCTTAGTGGTAGTGGTGAGATGGAGTATAGGTACAAGTTGGGAGCCGTACATGTTATTCTAAGCCTTGGAGGGCTAAGTTGGTGGATTGAGTAGATTTGTGGAAGTTGCTTTTTGGGAGAGAGAAGCTTTCTGTGTTGGTGCCATACAGTTGCTTATGATCGCATTGGGCCTGACCAAGATTTGGTTCGATTCGGATCATGTGCTAAATACGATTACATCTGATTGCGATTGAGTCCACTCCGAATTAAAATGATCACAACACATGACTAATTCGTGCAATTCGGCTCACATCTGCGCCTTAATATTGAACATGCTGTAAAATGCCTAAAAAACAAGAAAAAGCAAAAATAATTTTTAAAATATACAAAAAAGCGCTTTGTTAGTAAGTGTGCTGTTGCTGTTCACATTGCCAAAATTGCCATATTACACAAGTAGGTAAAACCTCTTATTTCGAACTCTGTTATTTGAAAATCCCGCTTAATTCGAAGGATATCTGTGGTCCCGTATTTTGCAATGTAAGTTTGAGCAGATAATTTGAAGCGTCGGCTGGCACCAGTCCGGTTAATTCGAAAGCTTTGTCTGCCTTAGAAGTGTGGCAGCTTGGGCTAGTTGGTATGGCATGACGATAGTTATAGCGCGAGAACAAAACGACGACACAGAGCGTCCTTCTTGTCTCTGTGTCGTCGTTTTGTTCTCGCGCTATAACTATCGTCATGCTTTGTCTGCCATGTGCCAGATCCCGATTTCGCCGCGAATCCGCCGAAACGACGGCCATGAATTGCCAAAAGACAATGCAGCGTATTGATACTAATGAGTGGCAGCTAAAGCATCCCAGCCTCGCTACTTTCAGTGTAAAAAAAAAAAAAAAACAGTCTCGTGGTCAACCTAAACGTGCACCTGCAGAAAATGAGCTGTGCTTCTCTGCAACACAGTGGTGACACGCGGGCAGCTTATCGCATGTTTTTCGCAATGTCAGTGGGTCATGGTTTACCCTTTCTTTCAGGGATTGTAAAGAAATTAACAAATGACAGTTTAGCGGAAATCGCGATGTATGCGAACCTCCGATTGCCGATTGCTCCAGCGATTCGCGTCTTTGCACTGGTGGTAGATTTCTTGCCAGCAATACCTACTTCAAAACTGAGTTCGAAAGTTTCAAAGATCATTTTTTCCAGCTGAAACACATCGTGAGCTTCGTCATACTGGCCATTAATAAATTCATAATTATAATAGAAAGAAGGTGCGAATGGCCGCATCATGACGTGCCTTGCCGCGGTGGTCTAGTGGCTGAGGTACTCAGCTGCTGACCCGCATGTCGCAAGATCGAATCCCGGCTGCAACGGCTGGATTTCTGATGGATGCGGAAATGTTGCAGGCCCATGTGCTCAGATTTAGGTGCACGACCCCAGGTGGTCGAAATTTCCGGAGCCCTCCACTACGGCGTCTCTCATATTTATATGGTGGTTTTGAGACGTTAACTTCACAAATCAATCAATCGCATCATGGCGTGCTTACGAAGCGAAGAGCAGGCGACATGCTGCTCGCATGTCACTACTGTGTGGCAGTGAAGATGTCTTGTTTTCTGCAGGCGCAGATTTTAGTTTATTACGACCACGTTTTTTTTTTTTTTTTTTCGGTGAAAGCAGCCAGGTCCACCGTTCCTCCATGTTCGTGGCAAAATAAAGACCAGGTATTACTGGAAAACAGGACCTTTAGAGCCGCAAGCTAGCCGGCACAGCAAGCGATGAGCACTGATTACTCTGAATAGTTCCAAGTTCCTTGCATCCCACTTATTGTATGTTCTGTAATTCGAAAACCCACTTAATTCGAAGCTTTCTTGCCCCCAGTCATTTTGAATTAACGAGGTTTTACTGCATTTGTAGCCATGGCTAAAGTTGCAGATGATCAGCGAAGGATAGTTTGACAATAAATTGTCTATCCGGAAGAAACCTGATGTAAAAATGAAATGAATGAACATCGACCAAATTGTAAGACAATAAATGTTCAACAATATTTATGTGAAATCGGGACGTTCTTCAGTGAAATAGACAAGCTTAGTAGTCTAAACTGGATGACGTCCAGTGACACCCCACAAACTTGATCTGGATGTGCATGAGGCAATATTGTGATTACAAGTGACCATATGTCCGGGGCGTCAGAAGGGCACAAAAAGCAAAAAACGAAAAAGATTGGATATTTTATTAGACTGAAATGAAACGTAATTGAAATGTTAGGTATTATTCCGCTCCGGAGTGAAAACGATCTCGTTTTGTTGTTGTTGTTGTGCTTTTGGTTCAATGGAAGTGTTGTTGATCAGGAACAATCGAGGTTATGCATTGTAAGCATCATGTCTCGGGGAGTACGTATAACAGGCAGGGATTTTAAAAGTAAAGGTGTCGAAATTGTGTGAAAAAATGCAAAGAGTGGCAACCAGAGCTGCTCGTATTAACGCAAGTGGACGTTAATATGCCAGTCACACAGGCCAGTTCGGAGAAGACATTCTCGGCACTGAAGTTTGCTTTATCAGAACAAGTGTTCTTACGCAGTGGAGACTACATTAGAAAGCGTTTTAGTTCTGAAGTCATGCTCACTTCCTTGACTTACGTAAAGCATTAAGCCTGTTCAGAGGATGCGGAACTTATTAGAAAGGTAAGTTCTTTTATTGTTACATCAATTTCAAATTTTTTTCGTACTAATAAGAACTTACAAAATTTTTTTCTGGTTTCGTAACAGAAAAATAACTTTTTTCTTTGAAAGGAAAGTAGAGCTGAAATGAAAAACATTTTGATCTAACACCCTGCGTATGGCACGAGCATTGTGTTTTTGCTTTGGTGAGGCATGCAAAAACTGCAAGCTTTGTTTCACGTGTCACACCTAATAAAACCATCTTTTTTTGTTCAATTATCGGCATACAGAGGGTAGGCCACTTCGACCCAGTGACGAGAACGCCGTTGACCCAGGACCAGCTGATTCCAAACTTGGCCATGAAGGAGGTGGTGGACGGCTTCCTCGCGGAGAACGAGTGGGCCTTAGACTACTGAACGCCTCTGTTGACTTTTGCGAGGACCGTGCGCACCGTTCTGCCGAGAGCCAGCTTGATTTCGCGTTGCCGCCACCCACTTACGTCCCTCTTTAACAAGATCGAGATGGCAGGCGCCTCCATAGGTTGCAGTGCGCATCTCGCGGGACTCTTGGCCTGCGGGCTTTTTCTCTTCGTTGCCCGCACCCATCTGTACTCAACGCGTCCGCATCATGCTCTCGGGTGACCTTGCGAAGTTGGGTCTGCTACAAGTTCTGCGTTTAGGTTTGGCTCCGCAGGCACAAAATTTGAACGACTTTGTTGAAAACTGTGAGTCATGTTGTACGCAGCAGCTCTGTCGTGTCGTAAAACGTCAGTTGTGCCTGGTTCAAGTGCTCTTTGATTGTTCCGATTACCAAACCACTGGGCCACTTAAAGCAGCTTGCTGTTTTGGTTTGATTGATTGCACTGAGCATTGCATTAATTTCAGCCAATGTCTCTTTACTTAAAACGTGCTGACTTGACCGAAGCGTAACCCTCTGCAAAGGCATCTGAAAGCAGGCTCTAGCACAGCTGTCAGCTGCTTAAATCTTCGATGAATAGTGGCCGCGAACTGGAACTGTTTCAGTGAACTTCTAAATAAGGTACCGATCTTCTAATGTCTCTGTCTGACATACACCATGCTTCACAGAAGCTTACTCTGGATCCGCGTTTTCGTGTAAAGTGGTGTCGATGGTTTGGAAGTGCTGGTGGCCACCACGTTTCAGGCGAGTGCACACGGCCGTCGTTGCAAACAGAACAGACGACGTCAAAGGAGACGTGAGAAAAGCCGGGTCTGTCTCTGTTTTCGTCTGTTCTGTTATCACTGCCCGTCATAATGGCCATGTTTCCGCGGTGAGCGTTCAGTGGAATCTTATGAAGTTGTCGGGGTCTGGCAAGCCTCTCGGATGAGTGCGACAAAGTGACAAGAAAGTTGACGTGAACAAACGTAGCCTATAGACGTCACGCTCTTGTCAGGTTCTGTTGACCCATGCCTGTAAAGGTACTTGCTGTACATAGGTCCCATGTTATGGACTGCGATGAACCATTACTACCCTCTCCACGTGACTCTTCAAGCAGTCTCATAGCTTTAGGCTTGCTTGTCCCACATTGTGCTAGCCTTGGCTTTTGTACACACTTTACTGCAGTCGTAGAGTCCAAAACGGCAGAAAAGCCCAGAGGTATCCAGTCCCAGGAATGCCTTTTTTTTTTTTACGAAAACTCTATAGCTTCGTGTGTTGAACTTAGGATTGTCACTGGGCATGTCGTTTCGCACACTGCTATCGAATGTTTATATGCATACCCTGTTCTATAGCCCTACGTTTACTTGTTCTGCTTTGTTGAGCGCATTATGGCAAAACCCTCAAAATGTGGCAGTGTTTTATGAAATGAGACTTTTATTTGTTTTTAGTGAACAATTTCTTTTTGCTAAAGCTGGCAGACGAGAATGGTATGTCTTAGAATGGCTTGCATGGTACCAACAGGGAGGTGCAGTACAGCTCTCTTCGCTTGTGTCGATGGCATTATGCAACCCTCGATTCCTGTAGTGTGGCTATTGTTGTGTGTTGGAAGCAGTGATATGCCACATCGCTAGATCGCTACTTCAGTGCAGCTTCTAGTCGAGTGCTACAATGAGTGTGAATGATGGTGTGACCTGAAGAGCACGACCTTAATTTTAGGTCAGGCGGTCCCATGTCGCCAACTGTCCACAGGGTGGGTGCTCTCCTTAGCGAATATGAACTTTGTTCTGCCGAGCACCAGCCCTGAAGTGCGCTTGTACCCATTTAACCAATAGGTGCCTGGTGGCAGCCATTCTCTTCCTGCTACAACATTGGTGGATGCTCTGTCATTTCACCAAGGCTGTGGTGGTTAAAGAGAGTCAAATAGAAGTGTGAGAAGTCTGACAGGAGGCTTGAGCGCTGACGACTTGTACGACACAAAATTCGACAGGATCACAGGAAACAACAGACATGTGCCATCTTTCTGGCACTGGCGCCCTAATTTATCTCAGTGCTTGCACTTGCGAGGCAGGATTATCATTGTTTTATTCTCATAAAAGATATGTTGGAAGGTTCCTTCTTGGTTTCACTCCAAGGGTTTCTTCTTGATGCCATTGAATCATGTGACTATTGCGTGCCAGTCTTCACTCGCGCTTGGCAGTGGGTGGTTCAGCTGGTTACGTGATGATGTTATTGGCCTTTTGCGTGTCTATGATAAGACAGAGCTACAGTTAAACTGAGGCATTCCTTATGCTGTTGCCTTGGAACGCTCGGACGTTCAATTTGAAGGCGTTGAGCCAAATGAGCCAGTTCCAAGGTGAAAAAGCAGACGCTCTGCATTAAGGAAATCACGCTGCATGAGGTGTGGACTAAATGAAGCATCATCACTGGCTGTTGTTTCAAATTTCGACAGGCCCTTTGAATTCACCGCGAACTCTTAGAACTGTTGCTGAGATGCAAGTGTATTCTAGGCTGGCAGTTCGCTTGCAAATCATCAAAAAAAAATATTCAGCTAAACAACAGACAAATTTAAAAAATTATAAAGGAGACTGTAAAGTGGCTACATCTTCATCGTTTTCTGTACTTGTTCGTTTTTTGGCCAGATGTATTTATTTATTTCTATACACCAACTAGCCCCACGACGACTTCTACTAGATTAATACCAAAGTCGCGGTAGCATAGGAGGCCAAGTGGGTAGCACTTTATGGTAACACTGAGCGACACAAATTTATAGATTGCAAACCCCACAATTCCGAATTTCTGCTGTCTTATGTGCATGACACCACAAACAAACGTGATATATGTGACTGGCAGTTATTAAAATGAACCCGTGTAACAGATGCTTTTAGTTTCTTTTTAAGAAGACACTAAAAACATTTTGCCTTTAGAGCAGTCGCCTTTCAAGTTGTTTTCACTACCCATTGTCGCTCGGTTCTGGAAATGATTGCTCATTTTTTGTGTGTGCATTGTACAATCTCAAATACTCTGCACTGCTGTTGAAGAACCAACCAAGTTGCATTGTTAACCCCTTGTGATCCTGTGCTGGGCCCCTCCCGACAATGGAACAGGGCTGTAGCAGTTCGTTGCTAGGCATCACTGGAAAAGCCCTGTCATGGTTGATTCACGAGCCCATTTTCTCGCTGAATTATGGGCCATCTCTGAAAGAATGAGTAAACTTTTTTTACACAAGCTTTACTTTCTTTATATTCAGTCTGAAACAGATGGAAGGTGGATAAAGGTTTGAGATCGCAAAGGGTTGATAAAATGCAAAGCATCTTGCACAGACGCATAGCGCGCATGCGTGCACATCACTTGAAACAATGATGTCGGTGTTCATTTGCGACAGCTATCATCACTGTAGGCACCACGTCTTTTTTGTGGCATCCAATTCATTTAGTGCTGCTGCTTGGTTTGTGCTTCAGGTTGTTATAGCAATACACCAGCTTAAGCAAGGCACAAGCGACGAAGTTTCGTTTGAGTGGAGTGTGCTTGTTGAGTTGGAAGAGTGAGAATCTTTAAAACTGTGTTTTTCGTTTCTGTGAATCTTTTTTTTTTTTCATTTGTGAGAGGCTTGTGAGTTCTGATTGACATTGATGTAAGTGTGCATGTGTGTGTGTGAGGTTTGAAAAAAAAAATGTATTGGGCTGCCACCTCTTATTTCAATGTTTTTTTTTTATGTCCAGTTGTGGGCAATTTGTGTAAATAAAAACTGATAAAGTTTCAAACTGTTAAATGTGAGTGTGTCTTTTTTCTATGTCCAGGGCAGTTATTTTAATGTGCGTGCAACTTTCTTTGAAGATGTTTTAAAGCTGTTGCAGAAGTCCCAATTCCTTTTTCTTTTTACACTTTTGGAAACTAATGCTGTAATTCTCTGAAAAATCAGTTGTGAATGTAATTTCTCTCGCATCATAGATGAGGATTATTTACAGGAGACTGACACCCCACTTCCAACTAGAACTGCCACTTCTGTTGGCACAAGAAAAAGTGTCTCAAAGTACTTAAAAAGGTGATCTACTAAATGAACGTGTTGAGCATTTTCTTTATTGCCTCTTATGTACGAATTGTTCTAAACTTTCCCGCACAGCAGGATTTAAAGAAACCTTGCTGAAGTCACCCGAACCCAGTGGAAACATTCGCTGCGGTAACATTTATGAGCAAATAATTAGAAATGGAGGTGCAGCGCACGAGCGCTGGGGCTCATGTCGGCTGATCAGCAACAAAAGTAGTGTTACGGATGAGAAAAAGAACTGTCTCATTGCACATCAGTAATCTCCATGAAAGAGCCTTTCAATCTGCATTACTAAGAGGACAGGATGAGAAATTCGTAAAGAGGGGCTGGAGCCCACGTTATGACAAGTAGGGTACCCTACGAAGAACTTTATTGAAAGATCCGGAAAAGTGGCGCCTAAATGACAAGTAGACCTGTCTTTTGCAAGGCTGCAACAAAAGAACAATCCACTTGTATGAACATCGGCTCCAGCATCCCATCCCTTATTGATGAATTTGTTGTGGCAAGCTTTCATCTTGCCTCTTATTGCCTTTTTACTCCCTAGCACTGGAGTGAGGCATGTTCTGGTTGGCTGACACTACTGATGGTGGTGGCTTTAGATATGTATGAAAGGTGCAGATGGCGGGACATCTGACGTAGCAGCACCAGTTGTCCCGTGATCACAGAGAGCGATGGCGAACTTTGGGCTGTATGTATGTGGACGGCATCTTACAGACATGGAATTGATCTATAGAAGTGTTGTTGTTATTTTAGATCTTACTGAACAGTTAGTCGAGACAGGCATACGGTGTAAGCACTCCCTGCGGCAGAGGGCGCGTTTCGCGAAGCGAGACTTGACCGCTAAAGCGTGGGGGAAATGCAAGCCGACCCGACTACACAACCAGAGCTTTCGAGAACAAGACTTGCTGCTGCCACGTTATACCTGCGAGATTAAAAAGTTCGCAGGTATAAACGTAGCCGCAGAAAGCGCAAGACCGGGTTGATTGGCGGATCACGGAAGAGGTCCTTGCCCTGCAAAGGGCGTAGTCAGGCTGATGAGGATAGAAGAATCTCAAGCCGTCGAACTTTTAGAGCCCTTCATCAACTGCGTCCCGTCATAACGATATTGTTGTTTTCAGGCATAAAATAACCCACAGAAAATATCATCGCCATCGTTATAACATGTTCGCGCGATTTCTTTCCTTTATCTTTTCTTATTACGTACCTCGAAAATAGTTGGGAGAGGCGGTTGACCTTCTTCGCTCCTGGCTGCGCGAGTGTATGGCACGCATCCATTTATGGGACGGTGCACAAGAACTATAGTGCTACAAGATGCTGCAAATCTGTTTGCCAAACTCGTGGCCATAACTCGTCACGTGACTCAGAGACTATCCAACGAAACTCCTGCGCAAGCGCTAGTCACCGATCCACAGTTTGATTACGCGCAGCAGTAGCAGCAATGAAAATTAGATAAATGCGATAGCTGTAAAGAAGGAAGAGGCGTGGGCAGAGAGTGGAACAAGGAGAAGAAGAAAAAGAACGCTCGTGGTTTGTGGGCGTGGTGACACACGTGTTCCACAATTTCAAGCCAGGACTGCACGCATTTGCAAAGAACGTCCACCTTACGTGCCAGGACGGCTAGCTTCGCTCACCCGACCTCAAGTCAGGGTCAGTACGTCTACTAACGGATAGTGGAGACGCGTACTTGTTTCTTGATAAGGGAGGCGACGCCTCCGAATTCAAACCAGGACTGCATTGCGAACCTTCGCGAGGAACCTCTACCTCCCATTCTCTGGTGAGCCTGACCTCAAGCGAGGAGGCACGTTGGTACTGGAGGGCAGGGGAAAGGCGTTTTTGAAAGAGGCTACGCCATGTCAAGCGACGACGAAGATACACGCCCTTCTTCGGACGAAATGGACGAGAAGAGGCAGTTCAACATGGCCTACCTCTACCTGTGTCACCTGGAAGAGACGCGGCTCTGGTTGTCCTCGTGCATCGAGGAAGAGCTGCCGTCGGCGACGCGACTCGAGGAGGCCCTCAGGAACGGCGTCTATCTGGCGCGGCTGTCTCACTTCTTCGCGCCCGACGAGGTGCCGCTGCGCAAGATCTACGACTTGGACCAGAACTGTTCAACGGGAGCGCGGCCTGTGCTTCCGCCACACAGACAACATCAACCACTGGCTGACCGCGATGCGTGCCATCGGCTTTCCCGAGCACTTCTTGCCGGACCCGATCGACCTGTACGAGAGGAAGAACCTGCCCAAGGTCATCTACTGCCTGCACGCGCTCAGCCTGTACCTGTTCAAGTTGGGCAGGGCGCCCAGGATCGAGAAGCTGACGGGCAAGCTGCACTTCTCGGACGAAGAGGTTGAACAGGTACGCCAGTTCATTGCTTACCATATTTTCATACGTCGTGGTGTTTATTGAGAATCGGCAGGCCAATTCGCATCGAACAAACACTGAACGCAGCGAAGTTGGCCAGTTGAAATATATCTGTGACTGTTAGCGGAGACACACTAGAAGAAAGGAAGTGACAACGCAGGAAAGGCGACACCAGCGCTTGTGGCTGTGTCGTCTTTCATCTCTCTGTAATGGGTTTTGTTTGCGATGGGAATTTTATTTTTTCGGGGTACATCATTGATCTGAAGCGTAGTCTGAACGGGCAGGTGTTGGGCAGTGTCACCATGTGCTATGTATGCCCTGAAAAAAAAAGGGGGGGGGGGGGCATGGGCGCAGTGTGCCACCTTCTGGCTAACTACGCCACTATAGTGACAAGGTCGTACTACATAGTTCATCTAGTCAGCCATGGCAAAAAACAAAGTTATGCAAGTCCTCAGGCGTGTTGCCAGAGAAGCAATCGCGTAACAAAACGTGGGGTTGGTGATCATACATTGCCTCGACCTTCCCCGTAAAATATTTAGTTTGTATGACGGGTGTGATGGACTAAGGTCCCTTGATATGTTTTATTTTTGGGACCTTATGATGGACCTCCTCCCCCGAAGTAAAATTCTGGTTACGACCTTGAAGGGACGTTGATTTGAAGGCTTCTGTCCCCACACTTTTCGTACGTTTCGAGCACTTATACGTGTACGGATTTTGTCTGTTAGTTCTGATCAACATTGCGTCTAACGCAGAGAAACGACCCTTTACATTTTTTTCCCTTGATTATAAAAATGATCAGTGATAACCTGACGATCTGCGTGTCTACACGCGGACAGGTCCGGCGCAGCCTGGTGCTCAATGCCGAGGTGTCCATGCCGGCGTTCGGCCTCATTGACGGCATCCTCGCCAAGGAGACGAGCGCCGACTCCTCAGCCGTGATCGCCATCAACACGGCCATCGACAAGGGCGAGGTGGATCTGCTCCTCGAGACCCTCTCTGCGCCCACCGCGCAGTTGACTGACGTGCGACCGGAGAACATCCACAGGTATAACGCACCGCATCTTGCTCCATCACACGAGCCGTGTCGTGATGGGCGTAGGCACGAGGCGGGTGGGAGAGAAGTGTGCCCCACGCGTCCATTCAGTTATGGCCTCGCAGGTTTTTACCGAAAGTGTTGACTGAAGGCCGCTGATGTTCCATTTCAAGAGCTCAACTTCCCATCTGTACTTCCGCAAACGTAGCTCTTGTGATAAACACGTTATCACTACTACATTTTCAATTCTTCATTCATTGGGAAGCATGGTGCCCATTGAACTCGAGCAGCAGTGAAAGAAGGTGGGGGAGGGGGCGACGATCCCCCCCCCCCTTCTTTTCGTAGGGAGCCATACGCAAGCGGCTCTGAGGCCCAAGCTCTAAAGCTATTGTAGGAGAACTTTCGTTGAAAGAGCATGTGTAAGCCGCGAAAAAAAAGGCGTTCTGCCTCGAGTCATCTTGTTATTATTTTTTTTCAGCCTTAAAATCAATTGATGAATCTATTAACAGATCAGTGTGCGTGTGTGTGTGTGTGTACATGTTTGTATTTCGCGCTGTCCCCAATCGTCTTATATCCAGCATGTTGTGTTCTGCGCGTTATTTGCCAAAGTGCCCTGGCGTTCATCTCGCTGCAAATGATTTACCAAGTACCACTGATAGCTGGGCGAGCCGGAAAGAGTTTGATGACGAAACGGCGCCACGAAGGTTCAATAAACGCATGATGGATGGACAGATGTTAACGTCATCATCGGCAGCTTTCAACGTCTGCATCACCTTACCTAATAGCAACATGTCAGTGCAGTTGATGTGACCTCGAGTCAGCCTTTATTGCACGTCATATTTCACGATAACAAATGACTCGGTTAACGACTGCAGAGACATGACATCGCATTTAAGGTCAGGATTAAAAGCGCACATGAAAGCCAGTTCCAGATGTACACCCGCCTATTTTTAAAACCCTGCTCCCCCTTTGTGCCCCTCCCCTCCAAGAGCAAGCATAAAGGCAAAAAGCAACGCATAACGATAGTTGTAGCACGAGAACAGAATGACGACAAAGGGACAAGGAGACGAGCGCTCTTCTCCCTTTGTCATCATTCTGTTCTCGGGCTGTAACAACCATCATGTCATACCAACTAGCCCAAACCCCCACACTTCTAAACAACACATAAGCCCTGTGCGTCCTTGATCCCCTGGAGAAACACAATTGTCGTGGTCCCCCTTCCTCCCCCCCCCCCCCTCCGCCGAAAAATATTCCTGGTGACGCCTCTGGAGCCGCGGTGCTTTGTGCCTGGGTGTCGAGATGATGCTTGGGAAGTAAATGGTTCAATGCAAGCCTGACTCTTTAGTCTCGCTGTTTTACGGGTGGGTTTCGGTGCCGCCATATTTGACCTTAGCTACGCAGTTCTGTATCTTTAACTGGGCAACCAGTGCTGCGGTAGACGCATAAGCACAAAAAAAAACTGTTGGGTTGGTGCATTCGACATTTCCTTACCTTATCCATTCACGTCGCGACATAGCAAGTAGTCCCAAAATCCTTCCTTCATTCACCTAAGACGATTCGAAGGCGAAGGTAATCTTATTTCTTCTCACTCGATTTATTTATTTATCGATCCTCCTCGCCACTCACCGAAAGCTTTCTTTTCATCACGTGGTTGACACGCATTCTCCAGGATCGGAGGAGTTACAATCTTGAAATTCAGGGCTATCGTCTCGAAACAAACTAGAAAAAGCCAGCGTGCTGCCTAATTTTGCACTGCCTCTTTGATCAGCCCACTTAACCAAGCGACGATGTAATGTGACATCACACGATGTGACGTCGTAGTTTCGCCCCGATGACGTGTATAGTGACGCCATCGCGAGGTGATTTTTGCGTCGATCGTGTTGACACGGTCTATGCGGGACACTGGTCAATTTCGACTAGTGAGGCAAGATAACATTCGTTTAACAGCCCAACCTTGAAGACGGTGCCCATATATCTTAAGTGAAATCATGTGTATGCGTGAGCAAAGTGAGGTATTGGGCTAGTTGGTTTTTCACTAGTGAAAAAATTGCGCTACAGTTCCTGCGGAGAACGAAGTTAGGGAGGAGACAAGAAATGAAGTAGACACTACAAGCGAAAACTATCAACTGAGGTTTATTGGAAGAAGGAAGGCTTTCAGGAAAAAGTCGGCATACGAAGAGGTTGGGGTGCGGCAATCTTGCTCAACTGTCTTCAGATCCTGCACGTGCAGTGATTACGATTACCAGATGTGGTGCTGATTCAAAGTTCTTATCCGGGTATGCTGATTCAATTGGTATTTCTGGCTTCTGATGAATTCGATTTTCGGAAGGGGGGGGGGGGTAGTAGAATGCAGCTGGAACTAACGCATGCGCCCTCTTGGTCTAATGTGCGAAAGGCTCTCCAAATTTCGCGCGCAGTCTTAATTCTACGATTTGGCCAGAACAACGCCTCTTAAAAAATTATGCCTGGAACGTGAGCCGCGAACGCGCTGCCCTACCCTCTGACTTCACCCTCCTCCTTCGGTACGAAGGCGAGCGTCTCCAACGACCGCTCCCTGTGAACACAGCAATGCTCTCACAGTTGCCTCCGAGCAGCCGTGATGTCACGTGACAGAGCGGTATGGTTATGTCACGTGACTGACCGGTACGGAGGCGAGCCGTCTCTCGCGGCGGCCGGTCGCAACACAAGGCAGGAGGCATGGCCTCCGAGATTGAGTGCTGGCAGGAAGCTCCCAATTGAAAAGAGAGCGGCGTTCCAGGCACAGTTTTTCTAGGAGGCGTTGGCCAGAATTGTAGTTTTTTCGTCAAACATTCGACTGCACATATCTGTTTGCGCCTGTGCATTTTATCACATGCGCAGATACCGCGAAGTTCTTGAGCGCGCCAAGGCCTCCAAGTTGAGGCAGCGTTCCATGCGGCGTCTCGAAGGCGGTGAGCAAGACTACGAGGACATGTACGAGCGCCTTCTGAGCCTGGCCGAGGTTCAGGGCTACGTTATCGAGACGAACGTCAACGTGCTGCTGGCGCAGATCGATGCCGCTGTGGACAGTGACGACGTGGGGCTGTTTCGAGAGCTCTTGCTCACCAGGAAGGACCTGGGAGTCCATGACATAGTCGAGGACAATGTATCCGCATACTTTCAGGTAAGAAAGACGCGAGGTTCAGCTGGTGAAACAGACCGGGAGTGCAAACACGGCCGTATAAGAGAGGAGTCGGGGCAACACTAACATTTGTCTGTTGATTGATTGATTGATTATGTGGGGTTGAACACCCCCAAAACTACCATATGATTATGAGAGATGGCGTAGTGGAGGGCTCCCGAAATTTCGACCACCTGGGGTCCTTTAACGTGCACCAAACCTGAGCACACGGGCCTACAACATTTCCGCCTCCACCGGAAATGCAGCCGCCGCAACCGGGATATGATACCGCGACCTGAGGGTCAGCAGCCGGGTACCTTAGCCACTAGACCACCGCGGCGGGGCACGTTTCTCTTGCGCCCGTGTTTGTTCACCCAGTCATTAACGAACGGGTACCCATCAACTATAGCTCAGCTGTTCTATATATAGTTGGCCTTTAGGGGCTCACGTTAGAAAAGTTCACTTTTGCAGGCACATATCGTACACGGAATGGAACAAAGCAAACACCCATGTTCGTCTGCTCTTTCTGCCCTTGATGTGTACGGCAATAAAAACGTGACAAGAACTCGCAATTGATAGGCAAGAATCAGAAAAATTAGTGCATTTCCACATGCGTTGCGGCTGGGCGGCTAGCGCATGGAATAGTCCTTAGTCGTACGTCGGAGCAGACAGGCTCAGCCGATCTGCTACCTCTCACGTGGGCCCGCCGGACGGCCATGAGCCGAGAGTCGTCGAAGGTGCAACTTCCCCGTTGTGATGCTCGGTGTAGAATCTGATGCTCGGGGTAGACCATGATGTGCTGTAGCGTGGCGGATAGATCTCATGCGGGCATCTTTTGTTAAGGTAAACGGTGGGGTATACCTCGTAGAGAAAGACGGGATTGGGGTACGACTCCCTCTGCAAAAGACGGAGGGACACGGCTTGCGCTCGTTCAAGCTTAGGTGGAGGAAAGGACCTACGCGACAGTGCAAAGTTTTGTAGCGTTAGCTACACTGGCCTCGCTGAGCCAATTTCGCGTGGCACTGGTCAGCGCATGCGCAGATACTCCGCCGCCGCCACGCGCGGCTCGCCCCCGGTGTGCGCGCAATTCGATGCGCTGCGCAGGCGATCAGTGATGTCACGCACCGGAGCCGGCACCTTCCTCGCACTCGGCCGCGGCCGCGCGTGACTCGCCTCTGCTGGTGTGCGCTTTCCAGAGGAGTGCCGTCATAGCCTTGGTAGACATATGGACGCCGACGCGCGCGCCTTCCCTGTGCAGTCGCCATCTGACACTACGCTGGAGCCCCTTGATAGCGCCTCTGACTGGCGTTTGCCACTGTGGTATAGCCATGGAGAAGGAAAGTGCAAATGCTGCTCAACGGTGTAGTAGAGCGGAGAAGCTTAACTCATCGGATAACGAAGTAGGTGCCCGGTAAAATAAATATACATGTGCCACATAATACGTATACCGTGTGTGTGTCATTGGAACAGCTGTATGCATGATATCTGGAAAGCTAAGAATAACCAGCTGAACCTTTGCTAACGCTACGTATATCCTGACATAGCTGAACTGCCATTTTTTTTCGTAATCTCGTTGAAAGGGTGTAGAAAGACTCGCAAGGGCGAGGAGTAGAGTGCAGCTGGGTGGTCGGCCAATTCGCGCGCGGCTGTGTTGGCCACCTCGCTGAGCTTGACCGGAATCGCTCCTCTGTGCTTCCGATGCGCGCTGCTGGGAACCAGAGGAGTGAATGCGAGGAATATGGTGATTAAAGAATCGAAGTGATTTGGGTCTGCCGCTTCTACTCTTGAAGACGAGTCCGCCGCGGAGGAACAGTGGTTACGGCTCTCGGCTGCTGATCCAATGGTCGCGGTTCCGATCCCGGCCGCGGTGAAGACATTTCAATGGACGCTGAATGCTGGAGCCCACTTACTGTGTGACGCCGGTGAACGTTAAATAGCTCGACGTACCTCGTAACCATACCATAATTTTCGCACGTCAGAACCCCAAGAAGTCCGAACGCCCACACTTGATATATATACCGTTCCTTCGTTGTCGCGTACAAGCTGTTAAACTGCAAAAGTAAACATTTGCGTGCAGGGCATGTCTGGATATCGCTCTATTGCAACATCGCTGTGCCTTAGATTCGCACTAGTCTGCTAGTAGTTCGCAGTTTTGACAGACCAGTGCCGCGTACAAACCAAGTTCCCTCGAACATTTAATTGCAGTTAGGGGGGCAGCAATATGAATGGTGCTCGTTCGGGTGTTACCTTCACGATTTAACCGCACTGAATGTCGATATTCAACATGATTTTTGTTCGTACTGTCCGACCACGCAGGTCCTCAGAAAAGTAAAGGAGGACGCCCGGGAGAACAACAGCCCTTTCACGCTGTCCCGCAGTGACCTTCAGGTTGCCGTCCAGCTGGCCAATGAAAAGGTCGAAGAGGAGACTCGACTCGAGGGAGCCATCGAGGCCGTCAACATGTCCCTCGACTGCGGCTGCGCCGACGACACCCTGGAGGCTCTGCGCGACCCCGCGGCCCAGCTACCGGCAGTGTACCCACTGGCCGCGTCGCTCTATCACAACCAGTTCGCCTTCATACGACGCGAGGCAGGCCACAACCTGAGTCACCAGGAACTCATCGGGGGCATCCGCATCCTCAACGCCATTGCAGAGCTCAACTTCGCCCTGAAGGCGGGCGCCAGCTTCGACTCGGCCGCGTGCCTCGAGAACCCGCACGCGCACATAGCCGACCTCCGGCCCCAGTGCCACGACCGGTACTTGGCGGCGCTCAGGGAAGCGCTCCGAGATCCGTCCCGATGACGACTGCTTCTTGACGCACACCGAGATCCAGGACATAGTGAACGAGGTGAACGCTGCCGAGGACGGCGAGGCTGACCGCGAGGACGCCCTGGAGAGGGTCAACGACGCCATCGCGTTGGGCACCCCGCAGGTATGTATGTGCGTGAACGTGGATCGACACTCTCGAGTCGAGACAACCAAATTAGCAGTCTCGTCGTAAATGGCTCGTTGCTGACACCGTGTGTGTTGAGCTTGTCAAAAGGTGCGTGATGTACGATATGCGTGTGACGTAACACTCGACCGCCGAAAAACATCTCTGGCTATGGGGCCGATATAAGGTTCCGTACGCATTTTGTAACTACCGCGGTCAAGTACTATGCAATAGTCTTAATCTCTATAGACCAGTAAATTTATACGATAAAAAGGTTATAATTCACAGAACTTAACATTGCAGGAATTACAAACTTGAATGCTTTCCCCTCTCCAGTATAGGTTATAAAAAGTATTAGTGACTGTCATGCTTTTTTGTGTGTTATCAAGTGCACCCATTTATTTCATTGCCGCATTACCAAATTAGTGTAATCTGCAAAAAAATTTTCCTTTTTGATGTATTGTAGAAATGTTATGCTTTAGGATATTACAGTATAATCTCGAGGATACCAATTTGGGTACGTGTTTTGGCCCAGTACCGTTTTATTTGTGGTTCCGTGCTGACAACACATTAAACATTTTCGTCCTTTTAATCGCGCCTCTTCCAGATGTTGGATAATACGACCGCAAAAGTCTATCTTGACCAATATGTCCGGAAATCTAAGGTTTACTCTTCGGTAAATAATAGCTGAAACCACGTTTCGACAATCCTCAATCAGGACGTTGCAGGACCGCTGAGGCCGCAGAAGCGCCGGTATTGCGGTGAAAAGATCGCTGCCGACAACAAGCGACTCACTAGGACACTTCGTAGCTCCTGAATGCGAAGTTTAGTGGGTAAAATGCAGTTTTTTTTTTTACTTTTCATTCGTAGACGTCTATTCGTAGACGTTGAAATGAAGCGCTGCTTATAGTGACCACCAACATGAATGTTGCTCATTAGTAGGTAATGAAGGAGTACGCATGTTTTTTTTTTCTTTTTTAAACCACTTTGATTAATGATTCTTGCATAAAACGTTTGTCTCGGTTCCCATGAATAGCGTATATGGACGAGATTCCACTGTATACAAAACTGTATTTTGTGCTTTACCCTACAGTCGGGTTCCCGCATGTCGCGTTTTGCGGTATTTAGATGCAAAGCATTTTATGCCGGTGGTACACTGTACCGGAGGCTTATGTATCTTGGTCTCCGGCGTCTTACCCTCTCCACCGTGCATGCTCGTCCCCTCCCCCTCTCTCGTCTCCTACTTGCCCCCCCCCCCTCTCTCACCTCACAACGCCGACGCGAGCAGAGTTGGCTAGCGAGTCTTGACTTATATAACCGACTGCTCGCGCTTGAGTGTTGTTGAACAACAAATATTCGCAGCGCGCGCGTTAACTGAAAGTGGGCTGCGGAACTCGGTGTTCAATCGGAGTCTTCCGTCTCTCATTTCCTATTGCCAGGGGTTGGCATGTTCCAGTAGGAAACACCAGTCAATCACTGTGTGCTTTGTGCCTCCCCAAGAGGCGGAAAGCACGCAGAGGGGGTGGGCGTCAAAAGTTCTTAGGCAACTATCCCATGTATTCCTATGGGAACGTGGCCTAGAAACATTTGACCCCCCCCCCCCCAATCCCGGTACACATTTGCCAAGCCTTTGTACAAGTGGGTGAAAGGGGAAATCAACAAATCAAACGAACTGAGCCGAAGTAGGTCATGATACTATCACGCTGAGCTGACCGCGAGTGTTCTACGATCATGTACTGATACCATACATTTTCCCGCATAACCCGCTTGAGATATACGTTTAATTCGGAGTTATAGTAACACGCGAATTTTGGTACGCATCTTAGTTTCACTGCACAGCTTATCTGTAGTAAAAAGAAGACAGCCTCACGTCTGCATGCGGTGTTCGTTCTTTAAATTTTGGTTTGTGGCGGGGATGCGGTGTTAATGCGGTGGCGGCTTTCACGCGAGAAAACACTAACTACAACACGTCTATTCCGAAATTCGGTACGCAAATGCAGTTGGCAATGTAGGCACACAATCGTGTCGTTGTTTCACGCCCTTGCAGGCAACCCTGGAAGCGCTGCTGGCGCCCTCCCTGGGCATTCAACACCTGAGTCGTGACCACGTGCTCCTGTACCAGGACTTACTGGAGGTTAAGCAGAGGTCGCTGGACGATGAAAAGCCTCTGGGCGTCGAAGACATTCAGACGGTCATCGACACTGCAAACCAGGTATGTGAAGGGCTCAAGGTTTCTTTTTAGCAGCTTGGTCGCGCCTTGTCCAGACAGGATAGAATGACAACTTTATCGTTCCGTTAGATAAGGAGGCCCCTTATTCCCCGTCCCCGACATAGGTCGGCACCTCCGCGATTAGAAGCGGGTGAAGAGGTTATGAATCCTCGCGGCTTCTTCCACCAGGCGGATGGCTTGTTGCTGTGAAGCAGGGTCCTCGCTTCGCAGCAGGGCTTCCCAGGCCTCTCTACAATTTATATTTGATTTAGCTACTGGGGAGCCATCACACTCCCATATTATGTAGTCGAGGGTCTCTCTCTCTCCCCACAGGGCTTGGATCCATCGCTTTGCCAGTCGTCTTTCTGGACATATGCCCAGGCCGGGTTTACGAAATTGCCAGCTTGCAAGCGCCGCCATGCGACTGCCTCCATATTGTTCAGCGTTTTATCCGGTGGTGGCACACCTCTCCGAAGTAGCCGTTAATTTTCAACGATTTCAGTGTAATTTTGTAGACGCTCGTCCGTCTTCTGGCAGTCGGGCGGCTCCAGACACCCGGGCTAACTCGTGGGCCACCTCGTTCCTAGGAAAGGATGCGTGTGCGGGGGTGGGTCGCCTCTGGTGATTCTAACAATGCCCAATAGATGGCGCTGTCGCCACCCAAAACGTTTTTTTTTCGCGCTTGTCTCATTTTCTTGCTAGCTATCTCATATTGTGACTTTTTAATTTCCCCTCACTCTTTTTTTCTTTCTCATTGGTTAAGGCATTTAAGAGTGGCCTACCCGATACCAAGGGCATAACCGCAATCCAACATCGTCATCACCACCACCACCATCGTCATCATCATCGTTAGGGCTGTCTGTTTTCGATGCCCCGCGAGCTTGCCTCCTCGCCACTGCGTCCACTTCGTTCTCGTAGCTTCGCAAGCACGGCAGGACGTGACAAGTTCCTACGATGAGTGTTACGCATGGGTACCGATATGCTCCCGAGCTCCCTGCCCTGCCTGCTCTCGGCCTCGTTGGGAGAACACCCGATAGCTCCACGTCTGCCATTTATGAGCGTTATCCGTTTGACTCGCAGCAGCGGCCAGTATGACATAAATGGGAAGGTGGTTAGCGTGCAATACCGGCCGCGGAACGTGCCCAACAGCGTTGTCTTCGACGTACACATCATGCGCCGGCTCGTTAACGAGCCTTCCTACAGATATGGTTTCGCCAAGAAACGCCCCGTGACCCTCCGAGCAACCTCCTGTAACATCATTCATTTAGTGAATATGGCGGTGATCTTTTTTCTTACAGTCCGAGAACATCAGGAAAAGATCGCATTGCACAAGACATTTTTTTTCTCCCGTCTGCGGAATGTGTTGACAAGGCCGAGAACTGAGAACTTGTTAGTAAACCAACCTATAGCGAACGCATCTTGACTTGAATATTCTCTGGCTGAAACGTAGCGTCACCTTTTCATAGACCCCCTCCCTCCTATAGTCGAACCCCAAGCTGGCAAAGAGAAAATTCGGGAAATTTTGCCAGTAATGTACAAAATATGTAAGTGATGTTTATTTTTCTGTTTTCCTGTCTAACCGTGTTTGGAGGTCTAAACTGATATGTCGGCCTTGAGATAAGAAGTGACGAGAGCGGTGCGTGGTGCTGACTTCGTGCCGGGGCCACGTAATACTATCCCGTGGGCCGCAGGTTGCCAACACCTGCGTGTGAGCATCGGTGATTCAATTTCAGCAATACCAGACACAGGGATACAAATTACAGTGCAAAAAAATGCCGCCCGCATCTTCCCACGCAACGCAGAGGGGGGCGGGGAGTATCGCGTGAATGTTGCGTAATTGGGTATGGTCTGGTAATGCTTGTTATTTTGTATTTATTATTGTTTATTAGATGCGAAGCAGCTCTTTGACTTTCCTGTGTAACGCTGTCCATCCGTGTCTCCGTGCCAACGCGCCGCACCGAAATCCCCCCGCCGCACTTGTTGGAACAATGCCGAGATAGTCAAGTCGCAACTGCGCGGTAACGTCACTCTCTCCCTCTCCCGCAGCAGCTGCCGGCTCCTCCCAACACACCTAGGTGGTGTTGCTCCTCCGCCACCTCGCAACACTTTTTCCTCGCTTCACACTCTCCACCGCCCACCGCCCGTCGAGTGGAAACTTTTTCGGCTTGTTTATCTGCGTTGCAACTTACATAAAACCCAACCCACCTCCCGTGTATTTGCGTTTCAAAAAAAAAACGTTTACTCGAGTAAAGGCTACACCGAGTTTTCGCTTCAAACCGTTCTTCCAGCACCCGCGTCGACGCCTGTTTCAACCGGGTCAATGGCGTGCGCACCGCGGCTGCTTCACATCCCATCGGAGTTTCCTTTGGGGTGATGGTCCATAATATTCTTTCGAATGATGGAGAAGCGGTTTTCGGCGACTCGAGACAAGCGGTAAGAAACTTCATCAAAGGATGGATCTGGCAACGAGCGGTCAAAGTTCTGTGCAATAGAAAATTTTATCAAGAGGCAGAGCTTCAAACCAGACTCCTGTGATTCCCGGCTCACATGGGAGAGGTACCAGGTACACACCGCAACCTAAACGAGACCGCACACGTCAAGGCGCGCGAGCTCGTGAACCGCGCTGGCGACCGTCCTCTATGGGGAAACACCAAAGATAATTTGACGACCTATAACGAAATTACCAAGACTTTCTACCTGGCCCGCCGAACCTTTCCTCCACCCTGCGGGAAGCTGGACAACATGCGAACGGTGGCTCTACGACAGCTGCAGACGCACACGTATCCCAACCCATCGCTGTTTAACAGACTATACCCCAATATATATCCGACAAATATATGCAACATATGCCATGTTGAGGTTGTCACATTAAATCGCATGCTCTGAGACAGCGCCAGAAATCCGTAAGGTACTAAATCCGGAACCCTTCCGCCGTGGTTGGCCGCTGCCCTGTGCAGCCCCAGCCTAGGTGAGCAACTCTGGGCCGTCCAGCAGGCCCGCGAGGCGGCGGTCAGGCAAGGTCTTCGCGTCTCCACGCGGGACCCTAACGCCCGGTCTGCGAATGCTCTGTCGGACTTCCAATAAAGTTGTTACCAACCAACCGAAGGAGAAGCGTTGCCTTCGAGTGGTTGAAGGTACATCGCGTCTACTCGAGACAAGCAAAAGCCAAGTAAAGACGCCCTTGACTGAATTTCCAGTGAAAGATTGTGAAGCGTGAGCAGTCGGTTTTTTCTTTCACTAGCAAACGCAGCCTGCGTCGGCCCTGTCAGGCGAGAAAGGGGGAGGGTAGTGGCAGTTGGCACGAGACGCGAGCATGCGCAGTAGGGGTATGGACGGGTCGCCGACGCCGGATCCGCGACATGGTGCAACTAAGAAATGCTCCGCATTTAAATAAGGAAGAAGGAAATTCACACTAACCATGTAAACAGTGAAGCTGGTTGATTTTGGGGAGGGGGGGGGGTTACGTGGCCCTCTTGGCTGGCATGCCGGATCTTTCCTTGACTAGGGCAAAGCAGAGTCGAGCCACACCCTGTCACAGACAATGCAAGATTGTCCCAACTCCATCTCCTGAACTAACGTGCAATGCTGACTGTGGCACCTTCGGCCGGTAGAAGCACGCGTGCCTTTCGTCACTCGTATACTCTCGGCTCGCGCGGCGGTTTGTGGATGGCGTGGATGGTGGGCGCGGTTTATGGACGGCGTGGATGGTTTTAGGGACGAAGCTTTAAGGCGTAGGTCGTGCGTCTCCTGTATGTAGTAGCCACTTTTCGTTTTATTCTCCGGAATGTCCGCCGGACCGCGGTACTTGCATATGATGAATATATGATGAAGGATGCGAAATGATGGTACTTGAAGCGTTCACTAGGTGGTCGTACGAACGGACAGACATAGTCGTACAAACGCGGCCAGAGGATAATTCATGGTTTGCCGGTAAAAGCCTTCGAAGCTTCTCCCCACTCATCATTATTCACTCCGTAGATATGTTGCGATTTTTGTGTGTGTGGACACCCGACATCTTACGCGAGCTTTAACAGCTTTGCTCTTGAGCCACAGACAAAAATTTGGGGCCTTTACGCCATCTCTGGCCCTCACCCAATCCTCCGTGCGTACAGGTGGCCGTGGAGGCCAGCAACATGTGCATCGGCCTGGCCACTCTGAACGTGGGCGTCTGCAACCAGAACACGGAGGACGTCCGCGGAGGCCTGGAGAGCCTGCGGGTGGTGCCCCTGTTCTGCAGTGGCAGCGACGGTGCGGCCACCGCGGAGGCGTACCTGCGCGAGCTTCGCGCCGTGTTCCTCGAGAAGCGGGCGCCGTTCGCCTTCACGCCCATCGAGTGGTTCTCCTACCTGGTGCGGCCGGGCCTCTTCTTCAACCTCAACGTGGTCCAGTTCCGGAGCGAGTGGTCGTCTACACCCAAGGCCGACCACACGTCCTTCCTCTCGCTGGACGACGTCCGGGTACGAAGTGACCGCACTCGCTTTGTTCGGCAACTCGCTGAATGCATGCATGCCCGAGCGAGTTGCATAGTGAGTCAGAATTGCCAGATGCTATTGAGCTAACATGCAATCGCCACAAAAGAAGCTCGAAAGCAGGAACGTGACTTTTGCGAAGCCCGAAAGAAGCGAAATCGTAATGTTTTTCAAAATATTTTGTTTATAAAATTCAATGAGGAAGCTGAAGTTTTCTTGATTTGGTACGGCGAGAATATTCGAAAAATCCCAACAAAAGCACATATGCAGTTTTTCTACATTGTCTTCATGCAGGGCAGTCTTCATTAGGTTGAATGCACGCTTGCCAGCTCATGATTAGTTACTTGATGACGCCCCTAACGTATATGTCTTACTTCAACACTCAACCGCCCTAATCAAGCACGCTATTAGTGAACGGTAGAAGCACTGATGGGGAACATATTGATGCACGGTTCTTATCTAGGGGGTAGGGGGGGGGGGGAGCGCTGCCCGCGCACACCAGCCCATATGCGTGCCGAGCATGCGACGTAAATTTTAGATCAATTTAGGGGCCGTTGTTAACGCGAGTGTCCGTTATCGAATAATTGGGATAGTAGATTGATTTGATGGGTTCACAGTCCAGAAGCAACACGAAGGTTGTGAGCTAGGCAAATTATACATGTCTTCGTGGGTTTCACCACGCGCTTTCGACATTTAGTAATACACTTGAGTCGCGCGATAAAAGGATTTTTTTATGCGCAAGCTCCTAAAAGAAACCAAAATGGACGATAAAAATGCAAACCAAGAAACCAGACACACGTGTGTCGGCGCAGTCGTAACCTGTTGCAACCAGTACTAGGGTGACGATTCGAGATAGGTCACTCTATTAGAAATGTGGAGAATCGACGAAAGCTCGTCGTCTGGTGAGGAAAGATCGTGGCTCAATGACACGTGCATCGACAACTAAAATAACATCTAACCGAGCCCCTTATGAGTCCAGTGCTGTCGATTCGAAGGTTGAAACTATTCATTCTAAAAGAGGCGGGGCTTGCAAACGTGGACGCTACGAAGTCAAGACGCCACAAACGCCTATGTATACTAGGCAATACGCTAGAGGCACATGCGCTTAGATTTAGGTGCGCGTTAATGAAGCCCCGGTGATACGACTTCCCGGAGCCCTCCACTACGGCTCGTCTAAATTACATCATTCTTCTGGTATAGACGGTTTCAAGATTGCAAGCGTTGTACCCCAGGAAACTTCCGGTGGCCTCATTTACCAGCTCCTGACGTCGAAACTGAAAGTACATTTTCGAGTTCTTTTCAAGATTAAGAAAGGTCTCTTTACTTTTTTAGATAAAAGGAACGTGCGTAAAGTTCGAGAGAACCTCTTATAATTTTTATGTAGCTCGAACAAACATTGCTTTGCATATATTTTACAAATAAGAGAAAACAGTGTAGAAAATAAGCGGGCTGTTTTCTAAAGCACCTCTTGCCCACCGATGCTATTACGACATATCGGTGGACAAAGCCGGATGTTATCAAGGGGCTGTGTTTTTTTAACAGTGAGGTGGTCCATATAAAACCACTACAATAAATTATCTTGTTCTTTATCTTTCAGGACGTGGTGCTGAGAGTGAACGAGCAGCTGGAGGAGGCCCGCATCGTGGCGCAACTGTCTCCGCTGGTCGTCCGATTGCAGGCGCGCGCTCGTGGCTTTCTCATTCGAAGGGCGGTGCGAGACCAGTACTCCTTCTACTGCCAGAACATGGACGCCATCGTGCGCCTGCAGTCGTGGTTCCGGGCGGTGAGGCAGCGGCGTCGCTATCGCCGCATGCTGTACGAGCTCGAGGCCCTGGTGCCGTTCGTCGTGCGACTGCAGTGCTACGCCAGAGGGTTTCTGGCCAGGAGGAAAGTCCTGGAGCTCCACGAGTACTACAAGTGAGCTTCGCTTTTTTTTTCTCTTCGTTGCCATCTGGTGGTGTTAACGGAATAGGTAGCCTCTACATGATAGTCTTTTTAGAGTCTTACAGTAATACGCTGCCTCATCGTCGTCCTGTATGGCATGCGCTGCGAAGCGTATGGAACACGAAAAGCAGGAACGACACAGACGTGAGCGGGAACTGCACAGACGTTGTGTTTTCACCTTCGCAGTGCTGCCTCTTCATACAGTATGTTCTAGCCAGTCCCTACAAACTCACCATCATCAGCCTGACTACCAGGTCATTGTCACTGGGATATCTGTTCTGCTGTACGATTCTTAATCTAATCAAGGCGGTTTTGATTGCCAATCTCTCAATTAGTAAAATTTGATTTTTTTAACCTTTTTAAAACTTCATTATATTTCAAAGTAATATGTCATCCACTATCTAATTAAGCGTTTCTTGGCCAATCCTCCAATTATGATCGAAACCACTCCCAAGCTTCCTGCAAACACGTCATGCCCGTGAACTTTCTCTCATCTCCACCAAACTTCGTCCCCCCCCCTCGCGCGTTCACCTCGAGTTGTAATTAGTCATTCACTCTTAATGGCCAACTGTTATCTTGTCTACGTGCCGAGTGCCATTTCTTCTTTTGATTTCGACTAAGATGTCCTTAACACTTGCTTTTTCCCTGACCCACTCTCCTCTTGTCCCTTGAGGTTGCACCAATAATATGTCTTTCCATTGCGCGCTGCGCCGCCGTTAAAGTTGAACCCTCTTTGTTAGCCTCTTACGTACCGCTCTCTTTTCTTGCTCGTTGTGTTTTAGCATCCATGTCATTTTTCTAATGCGCACTAACTATAGTTCAGCTCTGTTACTCGGAGACCTGTCCACGCCTGCGTGCATTCCCCAAGGCTTACTTTTCCACGATGTGAGACGTTGCACGGAGAAGCCGCCCCTTCGTACCCCTACTCTTACGTTACAACTGAACGAGAACAGCGAAATTATTGTCGCTGTAAGGGAACTACTTTTTTTTTGCAGCGCGGAGGCGCGGAAAGTGAGGGTTATGTGGCCTCGTGGGTGGAGCTTGGATTTATTCTTAGGTTTTTTACGCGTTGCTTTCTTGTGTACCGATTTAATTGAAAATTCGTGATTTGACAATTGCGTTCGCGCGGCTACGATCTCTTCAAATAACAAGCGTGAGTCATGTGCGTGACCATTGGTAGGGTTTTGTCTTGGTGGCGCGAATCAGCGTTGAGCCGTGATAAAGGAGTCGGCGCGTAGCCATTTTTTTTGGGGGGGGGGCATCTTTTTAATTTCGCAAGGGTCACTTCCTTGAAATCATCATATTTCGCTCTCTATGCCATGGCGGAAAAAATTTCGGGGCGATGGGGCACGGGCCCGGTGTGGCACCCCCTGGCTACGCCCCTGTAGAGGAGGGCAGATTAGAAAGGGGTCGGGGGAGCGCTCGGCGACTCGGGTAGGCAGCAAAGGCTGGTGCGCTTGGGGGGAGAATAATCCCTCTTTTGCGCCCTCCTGCCGACGTCCCTGTTCATGGGTAACTTTCGGCGTCGTTCTTTTCAGCTTTGTTAGTTTTTTATTTAGCTGTAGGTTTTCTGCACGCTCACGCTTCAAGTTTCCACCGGTTACAGCGCATATAGTTGCCACTTTGTCGCAAAGGCGTCTCACGTCTGCTTCCGTTCTTCTTTATGCTTACCGAAGGTCTTGGGGCTCAAGTTCGTGCAGTTCAAGCTGCGGAAGTGTTTTTGAATGAATGTTCACAGTTGTTAGCGCTCGTAGCGTGATTTCTTTTGTCCCGTCTATTGCTGTTCACTTTATTAAATATGCATCACCAGCTGGCCGAAAATTCTGTTATATCGCTGAAAGGGTCCCCAAATCACCGTGCACTGGAGAGCGGTTTCATTCACGCATTACTCACCGCTTACGTCTTCACAAAACACTCCGACCGTGTCAGAACTAAGCACTAAGGATTTAGTACTTTTCAGCTGTCTCCGCCTGTGCAGTCGAAAATGTACGAAATGAGGTGAACTTGCTTCATCATGCACGAGAGTGATGCGAGACGAGGCAGAGCGGGCGCGTGACTGTCTGACGAAGCCCGCTGGGCGATTATTTACGGCGGATATGCCTCGTATGTGGATCAGTCGGGAGTTTATTTCCTCGTACCGTCACGCGAGCAGGCTGCTGGCGTCTCTAATTGCGCCAAAACATCGAGAAACGCCGGGAGAGAACAACGCATTCGTACTTCGTATTTTTGGAGCTTGTGTAGGATTTTTTAAAGTGAGCGTCTTGGGGATATATGCGTTCACCCGTGCTATCAATCTCGGAGGGTAAAGTCAGCGTTAATTTCGTCTCCTCGGAACAGGGACCGGGAGGATGTGGTGACGTTCGTGCAGACCCGGTACCGGAGCCATCGTGCCCTGCGCGACTACCAGATGCTGACCAGGCAGGCGCCCACGGTGCCCGTGCTCCAGCGGTTCCTGCACATGCTGGACATCAGTGAGCACGACCTGTCCGAGGAGATGGAGCTGCAGAAGCTCAAGGAGAAAGTGGTCGCCACCATCCGCCACAACCAGGGCCTCGAGAAGGAGGTCTTTCAGATGGACATCCGCATCGGCCTCCTCGTGCGCAACTGCATCACCCTCGAGGACGTGATGAGCCACCGGGCCAAGAAGAAGGACGCCACGCTCGCGGCCGTCAAGTCTGACTGGCTGCACAGCTCGGGTGGAGGCCTGACGGCGCTTAGTCGCCAAAGCAGGCAGAGGCTGGAGGCTTATCAGCACCTCTTCTACATGCTCCAGGTGGGTATAGTGGTGTTAAAGTGTTCGCAATGTTGTAGGAAGCAGTGATTGCGATGAATTCGGCCAGTTTCACGCCGAGAAAATTGTTGTTTAGCGCAGCTAGACAACAATTTTCTTCGATTGGTTAGATAGCTCTTGCGGCGTCGTAAACACGGGCGCTTGCACTTGATCTGGCAAAGCCAAATCACGTGACCAGCGGGTGCGGGCACTGGCGTATTAGTGAACGCTCAGGTCACGGCATTTGCCGCTGGCGCAGCCGGAATCCTACCAAGCGTTCACTCCGTTACTTAAAACACCATCTGACACTGTTGGTTAAGGCAGAAGCTTTAGATGCCTCGTCAAACGGGAAAATTAACCGGCGTGCTCCGTCGGCGGCGTAAGCACTACTAAGGCAGAACTTGCATGATGATGCTATCATCACGTCAACAATAGCGAAATTTGTCACATCATGAGGTCATGCTGCATTCGCGTATGGCATCTCATGGTGACGTCATCACGAGATCCTAGCTTAGTCAAATGTGGACCGATCGTGGAGGCAGCGTAGAATTGGCCGAGGTTGGTCCGATCTTGGAGGGCAGTGCAGAAAACTTAATCAACACATCTAAAGCTGCTGTACTTCCTGTACCTAAAGATGGCGTGTACAGTAACTCCTGACATATCGACTGATATGTAGCTTTTGCCTTATGAGTGGTCTTTGGTGAATGCATTAGGAACACTGGAAATTTTGTAATAAAGTTTTCTTATTAATTTACTTGATGAAAGCGCGACTTGCTCATTCGGTATTGCACAGAAAGTCATTTGGTTTTATTTTTTGATTCACCCTCAATCTATTAGTGTGGCTTGCGTGAATATGTCGACGGCACAGGGTAGCCTAAAACGGTTTCACTGTTAAAAGGTCCATCAGCATGTTGTTGTCATCGGTCGGTGGGCGTTTTTTTTTTCAGTATCGAGAACAGCTTTGAATAACATTCGCGTTAACGCTGTAACAAGCAGCTTTTTATGGCTCGTCCACGTTAGTAATGGACGCTATTAGTGATGAATACGGAGCACAATAAGCTTCTGCTTATTCGGGGTAAGTGCTGTTCAGATTCTTTTCTAAATTTAGTGACTGGTGTGACTGAATAGCGACCTCGTAAGCCCCCTCGGGCTCCTCGAAGCTGTCGCACTTTCTCATTCACCAATGACGACCTCACCTAACTAGATTGCTATTTCTTCATCCTCACACCAGGTTGATCCCCACTATCTCGCCAAGCTGATATTTGTGGTCCCGCCAGCCATGGCGAACAACTTCGTCGAGTCGGTCATCTACTCGGTCTACAACTATGGCTCGACGCCGCGCGACGAGTACCTGCTGCTGCGGCTCTTCCGGTTCGCCCTGCAGGAGGAAGTGCGCTCCAAGCTCGAGAAGCCCTCGGACATCCTGCGCGGCAACCCGCTGGTCGTGCGCATGATCGTCGGCTTCTTCCGCACCAGAGGGGGCCACAACTGCCTCGAGCTTCTCCTCTCGCCGCTGGTCAGGGGCGTGCTGGATGACAGGGAGCTCAAGATCGACCTCGTTCCCGTGGACATCTACAAGAAGTGGGTGAACGAAATGGAGACGACGTCGGGCAAGCCTAGCGGCCTCAAGTACGACGTCACCGAGGAGGAGGCCCTGCAGCACAACGAAGTCTACAAGATGCTGCACACCTCGGTCACCCAGCTGGAGAACAAGTCCAAGCTGTTCGCCCGGACCATAGCGGAGAGCAAGAGCAAGATACCCTACGGAATGCTCTACCTCTGCAAGGTCCTCAAGAAAGCCCTGGAAGCGAAGTTTCCTGAATCGGCAGGAGAGGAGATTACAAAGGTGGGCTGTCACTCAGCAGATTTCAAGTGGACATCGGGTATTGAACCATATCTTTTAGCTAAGGCTTGCCCTTATTAGAAAAACGCCCCGCCGTGGTGGTCTAGTGGCTAAAATACTCGACTGATGACCCGAAGGGCGCGGGATCAAATCCAGGTTGCGGCGGCTGCATTTTCGATGGAGGCGAAAATGCTGTAGGCCCGTGTGCTCACATTTTGGGTGCTTGTTAAGGAACCCAACGTGGTCAAAATTTCTGGAGCCCTCCACTACGGTGTCTCTTATAATCATATGATGGTCCTGGGACGTTGAACCCCACATATCAATCAATTCTTGGGAAAACTAGCGGAGGCAAAGTGCGTGGGAGCCCACATAATTTACGGATAGGTTTAGCTTCTCCCATATTGGGCTATGCTGCAAACAACCAAACGAACAGTGCTTCGGTAAGCGCATGCTATGAAACTGTTTAGTTGTGATTTAGACGTTTCATTACCTTGTTAGTGGCCCGTCAGGACGTAATGTTCAACTAAGAACCAGACGAACAGCTTCGCAGTGAATGCACGTACTCGACAATGGCTACGTTGGTGCTTTTTAGGCGTTTCACGGCGTTGTGAACATCGCGTCACGACGTACAAAAATATTCGCCTGACAGTAGATGGCAGCGCTCGTGCGTTCATCGTAAAATAGTCGATATGTCGAAGTGTTCCATGCATTGCCCAGCTATTGGAAATCACTCAACGACTTCAGCTCTCTGCCAGCCTTTTGTCCCTTATGGGAACTTGAAACTTTGGCCGAACACCTTTACGCTTTTCGGGGAAGTAAGCTTCCAAGAGCAAATGAAACTCGATGGAGGTTGATAAGACAGAATAACGAAGCTGAGCGAGTTGATGTGTTCTCATGTCTAAACACATACCTGCAATAACAGAGCTTTTATTAGGGAGTGTGAAAGCATATAAAATTCCTTGAAGCTACCCAGATGCCTCTTTCAAATAACTTCTAGTTATAATTCTTTGAGAATGGTCTTCATTTCGGTAGAACTAAACATTCTGAAAATAAATTTTGGCTGTCTTCTGTGGTTATTTAGTAAATGTATCATCACTCTGCTCCCCCCTCCCCCTTTTTTTGAGCATATGATACGCACTATATTTCGATAAGTATACGCAAGTACATATCCCTTCACGACGCGGGTTGCACACGCGACTTTTGCGATATCAGTTCATTTGAAGATATAAAGGCATGAACTCCGAGATGAAGATAAATTAAGTATTCTTCTTACGTAAGTCGTTTATAATACTTCCGAGTGAATCATTTTACTTGTCCCGATTGCTTTGGTGAAGAAAATGCAACAAGGCCTTCGGTGTAGGATGTTTAGGTAGGAATTTCAAAATATTTGTCATAATTTTAGGGAACGCTTGCTATCGGTAGATAAATCTTTGATTCAATTTTGAGGGTATGATTGAATTAGTCTTATCAAGAAATGCAGCATGACTAGTGGTACATTAGATAGATATCAGTTGCACTGCTATTGTGGCAAGACAATCTAAAATGAGGTTTTGTTTAATGAAACATTTCAATATTCTTCAAATTGATCATTCAGACGCTTGGCATGAAATCGTACAAATTTCAGGCATTTATGAACGGTAAACACGTGTCGCAAAGGATTATTGGCACGTGTCATTTCAATTTCCTGCTAGCTCGTGCCTCGACCACCTTCAGACAGATAGCGGAGTATAGGCTAGCGCTACTGGCGGGGGGGGGGGGGTCGTTTTCTTAGAAGATGGGGCGCAGTCAGGCTCATACATTGACATAATAGGGAGGAGGGGATGCCGCTACGAACCTTCGCACTCCCCCCCCCTCCTTTAAGGGGAACACTCCGCACTCCTATGTAGCCGAGATATGCATAACATGCATGCATATGTACAATGCAAGCGAAATCGGCATTCAGTATAAGCTGGAGTTTGCCAACCCTGTGGGGGCATGTACGTCGTAAATCTATGATGCAACATCTATCTTTTCCACTCGCACTGTCTGGACACAGGTGATCGGGAACATCCTGTACTATCGCTACCTCAACCCGGGCATCGTGGCACCCGAGTCGTTCGGCGTCGTCAAGCTGGCGCCCGAGTGCCCCGTGACCAACGTCCAGCGTCGAAACTTGGGCAACATCTCCAAGATCCTCAGCTCGGCCACGTCGGGGGCGCCGTACCGCCAGAAGCATGCCTATCAGATCCGCCTCAACAACCTCATTGACTCCTGCAGGGAAATCCTACACAGGTATACATATATGCACGCGTGTTTGCAGCAGTCTGGCGTTAGCAGTGCCGTACCGCGACGGTATACGATAATACCCTATTGTCGTGGTGGCATGCCGCTTGTCTACCTATGAGACCATTGGTCGCGTTGATCACCTCATAAAGGTGCACCGTACACAGTGAACTGTTCTCGTGGATTAAACGTAAATGTTTAAAAAAGCTACGTGTCGACCACCACATTACGGTGATTACCTTCGGGTAATCACTGTAAATAATTGACACTGCTAAAATGCTTCAATATCGAAAGAAAATAGAGTTGGTGAGGACAGCCTCAAGCACAGGCTTCGACAAGATTTTGTCCCGGAGGATGCGAAGCCGTCTTAAATCGCGGCGGAGTTGAAGGTGGTGGCTGGTGGATGGGATGTCCAAGTGCCGTTGTCGCAGCTTCCTGCCGACGCCCATGAGCTTAAGAACACATTGAATCCATACTGAGCTCATGTCCAGGCAGCCACGCGGGACTCGACACGATGGTTAAGCTTGACGGCGTTTTGGCGAGTCCGGTTTGTGGCCACGACTGAATTAGTGTTGAATAGCAAAGCTTTGGTTTACGTCCGAGAAAACCAGTTTGCTGACACTGAATTGGGAGTCACTTGGCAGTTGCCATATCTAAAAATTCACAATCATGAACATCATTCTGTATACTCTCCGGAGCTTCCGTCCCTAGCAAGAATAGCGAAACTCTTATGCAGTGTCTTGAGTAATGACCGAGAACGGCGATGATTTGATTGATTTGATTGATTTGTGGGGTTTAACATCTCAAAACCACCATATGATTATGAGAGACGCCGTAGTGGAGGGCTCCGGAAACTTCGACCACCTGGGGTTCTTTAACGTGCACCCAAATCTGAGCACACGGGCCTACAACATTTCCCCCTCCATCGGAAATGCAGCCGCCGCAGCCGGGATTTGGTCCCGCGACCTGCGGGTCAGCAGCCGAGTACCTTAGCCACTAGACCACCGCGGCGGGGCTAACGGCGTTGATTTGGGCGCACGGGCAGCTTAATTTACGGAACCTGAATTTACAGAACGTTTTGGTTTATTAGGAGCTTATATGTACACATGTTGACAAAAAACAGAGCTTTGATGACTAGCTGCTCACAGCCTGTACAACATACGGCCTTTCGAAATGCTGAGAAGATACAGTATGGTGTCGCCCGCAGTGTGATAGCAAGATACACTGAAAAGGGCTTGATGCGTGCGTGTTTCAGCAACGTTGGTTTTAGAACTGGCACCACGACAGAGGCTGCCGCGATTCCAAATTGTCAAGGGCCTTCACACATGGCGTCGCCAAGTGTATGGCAGCTCAGATGCCTTCTCTTTCCTGTGGTTCCTCCGTGGTGTAGGTTCTTCATGGATGCCTGCGAGGTTTCGGAACCAGAGGAGCGCTTCAACGTGGACAGCTACTCCGAGGCCACGTACATCACGCCACCTACCATCACGCTCACGGCGCTCGAGCTGCGGAGTACGCATAGGCTGCTTCTGGAACACGAGGACGACATCGCGCCAGACCCCAAGGTATGGTATGGCCATTGCTGCCTTTGATTTAGTTCGTATATCGGTGATGTCGCTCATGACTCGACTCACTCGGACTCGGACCGAGCCGTGAGTCTCACTTTTAAACACTTGACACTTTGCGAGACACTCTTAAAGGGGCCGTGCGACACTTTTCCACCTAACCGTCTGATTCCTTCACTAAAACAGCTTATCTCGTCACGAATCAATTGCCGCAAAATTTCTGCAGAATCCGCCAGTTATAATCTGTCAAGTGCGGTGGTACAGCGGTTTCATGCGTGCTTTCTCTCCCCTTTCTCACTAACGAGCACGCTGAAAGCTACGCAGGGAAAGAGATGACAAGTGCATAGGCATGCGCACGAGGGGGGGAAGTTACCTAAGAGGAGGGGGGACGCAAGGTCTGCCCCATACATTGACTAAGACATTTAGGGAGGGGGAGCTCTGCGATGGACCTTCACCCCCCCCTCCCCAACGAAAATGCTGTGCACGCCTGTGGACAAGGGGACAAAAGTATGCTCGTCAGCGCGCGTCGTGACATTGAGCACTTCTTTTCCTTTTCTGCGAGCGCGGCAAACTTTCGGTGCGATCGCGTAAGCCAACGCCTATACTCTATATAGTGAGCCCGCGTGCGTGCATGTGGTGGCATCCCGCGGCGTGCACTGGAACTATATGCAGCTCGGCATGGTCTCCGAGATGTCGGGCGTATGGCGTAACCCACCGTGCGCCCACCATCTCGGAGGCCGTGTGCTCCATGTTTGTGTAGCGAGGGTGCTATAAAACGGCGTCATGTGTCGTTACGTACCATGGTGTCACCCAAGAATTTGTGACCTCACAAAATTTTGTGATCTGGGACACCATGATGCCATCACGCGATTTTTGTGCGCCACTCGTCCACTCCGCCGCGGGACGGTCACCACCGTCGTCCAGATTTTCTTTCTGTTTGATGAGGCATCTAAGGCTGTCGCCTCGAAAGTTTTACATGGCCCCTTAATTTACTCGAAACGCCGATGTTATTTCAATGTACGGTCATCCTATTTCTTTTTGACAAGATCATCTTTAGTTTATTTCCTTCAACCACAGGTGGTCGAAATATACGGAGCCCTCCACTATACGGCGTCTCTCATATTCATATGGTGGTTTTGGGACGTTAAATCATTATTTTCTTCAACCAAAATATTAGCCGCAGCGCCAGGAAATTTTTAGCTTCATACAATTCATTAAAACATTGACTGAATAAAAAAAATATTCGATCAGTTCAAAAGCATACATGTCATTGATTACAAGTACTACAGTATATTGCACCTAATCAATTACGTGTATGTTTGAGCAGAATTTGTGAGGGAGGGGTGAGGACCTAACTAGTGAGGGCTTCCCACCGATATGGTCTGCCGCAGCATATAGGACGATTTAACTCCGACGGTCATGACAGGGGACTGCGAACACTCACGTGTGCGTCCATATCTCTGCTTTCTGTATTTCACTGCGTCGCATTTTCTTCAATGCTACACGTGCTTGCGCTACAAATTCGCTTAAAAGCTCTCTTCTCAAACGTTCTTCTCTTTTTCAAGGATCCCATGCACGGACTCCTGCAAGACCTCGGTCCCGAACCGACGCTCGAAGACCTGGTTGGTGGCGCGTCGTCGCCCGACGCCATGGACGTCGGGGTGCTCGCGGCGGCCAAGGTCTCCCTGTCTCTGTACGGCAAGTTTTCCGAGGAAGAAGAAGACGTTCCAGAGACCGACCAGCTGCTCAGGGACACCAAGCATATGCTCGTCGAAATGCTTAAGGTGAGAATGCTGACGTGGGGATATATACATAGATATACGACAAACCACTGTAAGATGGCACTAATTAGTAGCAAAAGATGCCGCGTGACCGGAACATGGCAAAGTGTGCATCGACATGATCTTGTTTTCGGAGCTGCAACGCCTTGTTGCATCGTGGTGGTGAAGGGGGGCATTGGTGTGGCCGGGGGGGGGGGGGTGTAAGGACTTTTTTGCATCACCTTGCCGAGGTTCCCGCACGTCGCACTCTATGAAGGCGTCCCTCAACATTCAGGCACACGGCAGTAGAGTATGTCAACTGCTTTTTTAGGCGTCTCTCTTGAGCTCTGCCGTCTCAATGACTAAAGCGACGCAGAGCATGGAGAAGCGTCACAATGCTTCATGACCTTATCAAAGCACGCCGCAGTATACGAACGCAAAAAAAATATCTGCTTAACAGCCCGATTGGCCAGGGGGCGCTCGTCCAGTGCGGATGTGCGAACACGTCGGCTCCCGTTTGTTCAAGCGTTCTGGCACGAATTTTTTGCCTCAACTAGCAAGAACTGTGCATCATTCGACGCCGTTTGTCGTAGTGAACCAGCAGATACCAACATATTACCGGTGAGTGAAATTTTTGGACATCCCCAGGACTTTTACCCACGCCACGCAGACGCCTCGCGCGTCGACGCGTTTCTCGGGCGCTGCAACAGCGTCGCGACGACGCCTAACGCGTCGTCGAGCTGAAGAATGGCCTCCAACCCCAATGTGTCGGTTGTAGAAGGCATGGACATCAATCCGGAAGAAGCGGAGTGCGCGGGATGAATTGAAGTAGCCAGCAAGAAGAAGAAACTTGCCGAGCGGGCGGATTGTAACGCTGGTAATGCGCCCACGTCAGCGACAGGAAGTGGTAAAGGCGGCTCCCGCACTGCCACCTCACAGAACGTGTTGAGGCGTGTTGTGAAAGCTTCCAGGATCCCAAACCTTCCCAGGGATCACTTTAAGACCATTATACGGCCACGTGGAGGGATGGATGTCAAGAAGACAGACCTTCTTATCTTCAAGCGCTCGCTCGCAAAGGCGGCTTCCCTAACAGCAGAGCAGGTGTTCGACGACACGCTGTGCACGAACCCCTTCCAGAACATTTTCGTCGTTGCCACGCCGTTCGAGGCGAACGCGCGCGCCTACGCCAGGGTCCAAGAGATAAGTATGGGCTCGACTGTCATAGGCTTGGCGGCTTACGTGGCTGCGTCTGACGACACATGTAAAGGAGTGATCCGTGGTATCAATGTGGATCTCAGTGACGCAGAACTGACGAAGATGATCGTCAACCGGAGGAACCCTGACGCTCTGGGGGTTCGAAGAATCAAGAAAACACCAACAGTGATCGTGTTGTTTGACGGACAAAAGGCCCCCCAGCACATCGTGTGTGATGGTGTTCGATACCCTTGTTCCTTGTATCGCAGGCAAGTGGACGTGTGCTATGCATGTGGTGATTTGGGCCACAGGTCCGATGTTTGCCCCAAGGGCGATGAACAGAAGAAATGCCGCGGATGCGGCATGCAGTCACCATCACCGGATCATCAGTGTGATCCCACGTGTGCCATCTGTGGCGGAGCGCACCCAACGGCGGACCGCAAGTGCAGAAAGCGCTTCCAGGTGCCCTACATCGTGCGCCAAAGACGGCGGCGCCGCCGTAGGCGCGCGCGGCGTGGCTCCGACACAGCTGGAGGCGAAGAAGGACTGGCGGAAGAAGAATCATTCTCCAGCGCTCATCGCAGCAGATCGGCAACTAGAGGATGCTCCCGCTCCAGAGGACGCTCCGGCAGCAAATCGTGCTCTCGCTCCAGAGGGCGTGACAAGGGCAGCAGTCGCTCCCGTTCGAGAGGACGATCGGGTTCCAAGGGCCGCGTTCAGAAGCAAATGTCTTGGGCGGACAAGGCCAGGATGAACATCCCAAGCGGCCAAGAGGTAACGCAGGGCATTTTACCAGAGCAAAAAAGAGAACAGTCAGAGATTTTAATGCTTAAAAAAGAAAATGCAGAACTTAAAGAAGCACTACGAACGCTGAGGGCCGAGTTCGAGCTCTTCCGCAACTCGCGTGAACCCCGTGAAGTAGCCACACCCATACCGGTTCAAGCAGGAGGGTCGAATAAGCGCAAGGCCGTTTCGCCCCCCGCGATCGCGGAAAGCGAGGCAATGCAAAGTGACGAGTCCCCCGCTCAGGTCCCTGAGAAAAATGTACTCGCGTCTTTAACGGCGATTGAGGAATCGCTCAAGCAGGTGAGAGAGGCCTTAGCCATTCAATCTAGCACAATCGAACGTATGGACGGGAGTGTCTCCCACCTGACACGTCGAGTAGGAATCCTCGAATCTAAAATGAAAATGATTGACTCTAGCAAACTCAAGACGACCAACACTGGTACGATTGCAAAAGCCAAGATAGTGCAGCAGGATTCGGACGCTACGAGTTCGCCGCAGGCTATGTTCCTTCAATAATATTCAAAATGGCGGGCCAAACCGGAAACATAATTATCTGGCAGTGGAATTGCGCATGTTTCTTAAGGCGTAAAGCTGCTCTACTGCAGCTCATCAAAGCACAGGCGTCAATGCCGCACGTCCTGCTCTTGCAGGAAACCCTTAGCGAGAAGGTAGTTCTCTCGGGCTACCGTTCGATTAGCCAAAAAGGCGCAAATGGCAGAGGTATCGCCACGTTGGTGAGGAAAGATACCTCCTTTGAGCAGCACGAAGTCAAAATTTGCGACTCGGATAAGAGATCCGGTCTCGAGGCACAATTAATTGAAATCATTCCCAACGGCAAAATCCGAAGCAACATATTCGTTTTTAACCTGTATAGCTCTCCTTCGGCTTATAAACATAATATCCGCTCACTCCTTCATAGGGTCGCAACTGCCGCCAGATCGCACCCTTTAATAGTAGCTGGGGATTTCAACGCTCCCCATCCGTCTTGGGGCTATGTTACGAGGACAAAGAAAGGGGTCAATCTAGTTGCAGCCAGTATAGACTTAAACCTAACGCTTATCTCCGACCCGCGTTTTCCCACTAGGCTGGGAAACTCGGTCGCCAGAGACACGATGCCTGATCTCAGCTTCACTAGAAATGCGGTGGTCGAGTGGTCCAACTTACAGGAGAACTTGGGAAGCGACCACAGCATCATAGAACTCCGGATGGAAATAAGAGCACCACCCCCAAGAACCTATAAATATACAGACTGGGACCTTTTTAGGCAAATCAGAGGTGAAGATGAGTCAGTACATGACACCTTCAGTGAACTTCTTGTACAAATCCAGAAGGATGTCGAGAAGGCCACCAAAGAAATAGTAACAGAATTTGATGCTCCGGGGATGGATGCAAGGTTAGCGCACCTTTTGGACGCCAAACGCTCTCTCATCGAGAGATGGAAAAAACAAAGGCTAAATCGCAGGCTACGGAAAAAGATTGCGGAGCTCAATCGGCATATTGAGGAGCACTGCTCCGAACTCCATAAACAACAATGGAGGGACGCCTGCTCGGCTGCGGACGGGAAAATGCGCAAAGGAGGCAAATGGACCCTCTTCAAACACCTCCTAGATGATGGACAATCCAAAGGCAATCAGAAACTAGCCATAGACCGACTTATTAATAAGGAGAAAATGGCAGGCATTTCAGAAGCTTCCCAATTTCAGATACTTGCCAACAAGTACCTTCCGCTTAGCCAGAGCTCAACTTCTGTCCCCCACCGGTATGAGGGTGTGCCTTCCCCAGAGTTGGACGCTCCCTTCTCGGAAGCTGAGATCAGGGAAGTGCTCCATAGCCTAAACGGAAGGTCTGCCCCAGGTCCCGATGGAGTTACGAATCGGCTTTTAAGAAATTTGGATGATAAAGCCATTCAGGCCTTAGTGAAGGAGATAAACAGGGTATGGGAGGAGGGCGTCGTACCAGAAACTTGGAAGAGGGCCACAGTGGTCTTAATCCCCAAGCTAGGTAAATCACCCAGCTTAGATCACCTCCGCCCGATCTCCCTTACTTCTTGCCTTAGCAAAGTAGCAGAACATGCAGTACACAACAGGATATCGCGCTACATCGAGAGGAATGACCTATTTCCATATAATATGGTAGGTTTCAGGCCCTCACTTTCCACGCAAGATGTCATGCTCCTCCTCAAAGCACACATAATTGACTTTCCAAGCAAAGATGTAAAAGGGGTCCTCGCACTGGATCTCACTAAAGCATTCGATACTGTCAAACACGACTATATTCTTAAGGAGATATCGGCTTTGAACCTGGGAGTTAAATTCTTCTCCTTCGTTGAATCTTTCCTCGAGAGTCGGACGGCGGCAATAAAATTGGGACAATCAGTCTCGGAGCCTTTCAAACTCGGACGAAGGGGTACTCCCCAAGGGGCAGTTATCTCCCCCCTTCTATTCAACATAGCCATGCGCAAGCTGTCGGCAAGCCTTTCTAAATTTCCTAATGTCGGACACGCTTTATATGCTGACGACATTACAATATGGTGTCCCGGAGGATCGGAGGCGGCGGTTGAACAAGCTCTACAGGAGGCTCTGGACGTTACAGAGTCTTTCCTGGAAGGTACGGGACTGGCGCTTTCGCCGGAAAAGTCGGAGCTCCTGCTGTACAGACAGGCTAGACGAGGTGTTAGGGGACTCACCCCTCTCGATCCCATTAGCGTTTGCATTAGCGTTTGCCCATTAGCGTTTGCACCAAGGATGGTCGCACAATTCCTAGAGTCAATTCTATGAAAATTCTGGGGCTTTTATTAGACTCTAAGGGATGCAACGCAAAGACTATAGCCCATCTCACCACAAAAACAGAGAACATTCTGAGATTAATTATGCGGGTGTCCAACAAGAAGGGCGGCATAGGCGAGGATATCCTCCTTAGGGCCCACCACGCTTTCCTCATGAGCCATATCATATACATAGTGGCGGCTCTCAATTGGACCAAAACGGAAAGGGATAAATTGGACACGCTCATGCGCAAAAGTGTCAAAAAGGTGCTCGGCGTCCCAATCACGACTAGCACAGAAAAACTCATGAAGTTGGGAGTGCACAACACCACTTCGGAATTAATTGAAGCGCAAAGGTCAGCACAAATAATTCGGTTATCGAGTTTCAAAACAGGAAGAAAACTGCTCGATGCGGCAGGCCTCCGTCCTATCTTCAATCAGGGAGAAACTACGCAGCTTGATTATCAAACAAGGAATTCCTTTATTGTTGACCCTCTTCCACGAAACATCCATCCCCAACACAATAAAGGTCGTAGGTTGGCGAGGGCTAGGGCTTTCATAAAGAACCTCTCCGGAACAGAGACATTTGTGGACGCGGCGGCAGCAAGTTTTCCGTGGCAGTCGTCAATGACAGGGGAGAACTTGTCTCGGCAGCTTCAGTGAAGACCTCCTTGGTCGATGTAGCAGAACAGGCTGCTGTAGCGCTGGCATTACTGGACACGAAACGCACCACGGTGTACACCGATTCCCGAGCGGCCGTTAAAGCGTTCGCATCGGGATTGATAGCCACAGAGGCAGCCAGAATTCTCCACAGCAAACCCTCCTCAGACGTTATTCACCACATAGTCTGGTTTCCCGCTCACATGGGACCAGACGTACTGCCGGGTCACCTGAACCCAAACGAGATAGCCCACGACTATGCGCGAGGTTTCACAAGCCGCGACGGGGTGGTCTCTCGGGTGAGTTCGGGAGAGCTCGTCCACAGTGATCCTCTCGTTACTTTTCACGAGATAACATCTCATTACAGAGGAGAGCGACAGACTTTTCCTTTTCCCCATCATAAGCTCCACAGATCACAAGCAAGCACGCTCCGCATGCTCCAGACGGGGTCTTACCCCTCTAGGGGCTTTCTGAGCATGCTTCATCCGGATATTGATCCACTTTGCCCAGATTGTGGTGAATTTTGCTCTTTGAGTCACATGCTCTGGCAGTGCCCTGCGTTACAGGATTTTAAAACAGAAGAAGACTAGACGACGGCAATCACAGACCCCAGAGAAGACGTCCAGCTTCAGGCTGTCCAGAGGGCCCGTGAACGAGCGGAGAGGCATGACCTCTCTGTTCCGACATGGGACTAGCCAACGGCTGGGTGGGGACCTACATAGTTGGCCCGCTGCCTTGCCTCTCAGGACCAAATAAAGTTGTTTGTCTTGTCTTGTCTTGCTTAACAGCCCAAGGTGGTGGCGCCCAGATGCCTTACGGAAAATAGTCAACAAGTTGGCGGGCGGCTTTTTCCGAGCAGGTGTTCCGGCACGCGAAGACGGTGGACGAGATGCTGCACGAGGAAGTGGCGCCCGAGGTGGAGCGCGCCTTCCTCGAGGCCCAGACGGCGGTGCGCGTGCCCAAGGTGTCCACGTCGAGCCTGCTGGGACGCCGCAAGTACGGCTCGCTGTCGGCCTTCCGCAAGGCCCTGCTGCGCAACCTGGACATTCTGGAAGGCCGCGGCATCGCCACTGCCCAGGACGACTACCGGGTGAGTGTTGAAGTGCGACTCGCAGTTCGCGCTCGAAGGCGTCAGTATCGGGAGGGCGAAAGTGCCCACACTTGTTGCCACACGGCAGGATCTCCAACACACGGACCGCGGACCTCTCGCTGAAAACCCGCCCGCACATAACTGTATTCGTATACCATATCTCATTTTCTTGATAATCCTTATAAAGTGGCCCATATCTCTGATATGGTAATGGATTTGTTCCCACCAAATGGGAACGATAGCTGACATTATCCTACGCGCGCAGTCATTAGTTACCTCACGGCATGGTTGAGACCAATGGGCATTGAGAGACCTATGAACATCCATTGGTATGCCAGTTTTGGACATATGGACATTCACAGAAATAGGCGACTAGCTATACTACAGTCGTTCGTATGACTGGCCATCCATCAAACGTCCGATGGATAGCAAAAAAAAAAACACTACACCATCTACCGCTAAAGGAAACCATGTGTAGATGCGAAGCAACGGGCGCTAACGCTTACACTGGCGGCGACGCTGGCGCTCATCGTTTCGTTGCGCAGGAGACAAACTTAGGCAGGCGCAAAGCACGTACTGATGGACCAGTGTTTCCTTCTGGAACATGCCAATTGCTACTAAAGGGCAATGAGAGACAGAATACTCCCATTGGACCCAGAGACCCGCAGTCCACTCGCAGCCGTTTCCTGCGTCGGCGTTGCGAGGCGAGAGAGGAGGGGAGTGAAGGAGAGGGGAAGGGTAGCGCATGCGTAACGGGGGGTGTAAACGCAACAAAATCTAGGAGGTGTTGGTAAACGCCGTGAGGGAGGAGCGCCTAGCGGAGAGACAGGTGGAGAGAGCGTAGGTTAGCAGACGCTCCCTGCTTCGACGTTGCGAGGCGAGAGAGGGCGAGCGGACGCGCATGCGCAGTAAGGAAGGTCACGCCGCACACGGCACATTCGGACTCGGCATAGATATGCAGTTAGCTTTTTCAGTACAAGCATTGGACGTATGTACGTACGTGGAAATATCGTCATTAACGGACGTTCATTGGACATGCATTGCCCTATTATGAGGCTTTGCGATAGTTTTATTGCTGGGACCCCAAACGCATTGCTTGTGAGCCCTTGTGTTCATTCACATTCTCCAGAGTTGGGGCGGCGAGTGCAAAGGAACACAAAAGTGTGCGCACACAGGCAACTTGAAGTTTGTGCTACGCTAAAACTCTCCAATAGAATGTTCGCCCACGCCAAACGAGATTGGTCGAGGGTGACGCGTACACTACGTCCGGTACATCTACGCGAGCCTCGACCACTTAATGCGCATAACAAGAGCGAACGTTCTATTATGGCGCGCAAACAAGATCGGCGCTTCATTAACACCTTGATACAAATGAGTAGCCAGTGACTTGCCACACCGCGGGCTCGTGCCACCCCCTCCCGAATCGATTTCTTCGGCGTGGCATAGATAGTGCAAAATGACCGTTCACCTGCCCCCCTCCCCTTTCCCCGAGAAAAAAAATCTACCCACTCTTCTGCCTTGTACCTGCCAGGTTTATTGCTTCTGTACTCTGTAGCCTTAACTTCCTGGCTTTTCTGGCAACGTAGTATGCTGAAAGTTATCAAGCAAACAAGGAAGTGACAGATAGTACTGGGTACAGCAATCTGTACTTTGAAATCTCGGAATGACTTTCAAAAACAAACACTTCACATGAAATTTCACGAACACTGTTGATACCATGATGTATGTACTGCACTGGCGGCCGCATTAGCAAGTGCGGTCCCAGGCCTGATGTCATGCACAAACAGCAGCGAACAAAAGCTGCTTACAAGAAAGAAGCAAGTAAGCTACGTACGATACAACAAATCAGATTCCCAATTAAAGATGTGGTCGATTGTTGTCATGTATTGATATAATAATCATAACTGCAGTAACAGGTGAGGCGAGCAACATGAGTACGCGTACTGTTGAAGCCGACGCGTGCTGGCGTGCGGGCCAATGAACGCATTTCCACGACTATCCAAAATAGGTCGAGTCAGTCTGGCTTAAGATTCGCAGTGGTCTATGCTCCATAGTTCCGCGTTCGACCAAGATTCAGCAACGAGCAAGAAAAGTGTCATATTCACCGTTTGAACAATTAGGTGATAAGTGTCGATGATAGCTACAACTTCGACGATAACTACAAACGATAAATGTATAGGGCACAATTTCTTTCACTTACCAAATGAGTACGTTACCCGAACGTGTGACGTTTTCAGCTGCCTCCTATCGGTAACGAAGATGGCGAGCACATCCGGCCACTGTCGAATCGAACCGTCGGCTTGTTGCACGAAACTTTGTTGGGAAACACGATGAACACAGTTCTTTGACGCGGGATAACCGCAAGTAATTCGTACGGACCAGCTGAAAACGCTACATAACACGGCAGACAATATTGACTGCCGGCCTGCCGACCGACCCAATGTGGACCGTTGCGGGTAGGGGACAAGTTTCAACATGACAGGAGCAACATGAGTACCGCGTACTGCGGATGCGTGCCAATGAGCGCCTGCGTCTCCCTCACGTGTCGCAACCCGTTGTCGCATAGTTTCCTAAAATTAACTAGAGGGCACTCTGGCGCTGCGATCGTTCAGCGACCATGGGAATGATGGGTAGTACACACATTTGCCTAGTCTTCGTACTTGCGGGCAGCGAATCGTACTTGCGGCTTCGTTTATTACTGGTTACGGTTTTGTTTTTAAGGAAAGAACAAACCCTTTTGAACTTAGTGACTTGATTCGAAATGGCAAGCCTAAAAGAATGAGGTTGTGAAGAGGGAACGATGAATATTTGCTAATTTATGTTTTCGTGAAAAAACAGCTTCAAGCCACACGAACACACGCGGAGCCAAAAGCAGGCCAGAAGTACGAAGATGAGACAAATGTGTGTACTACCCATCATTCCCATGCTCGCTGGAGCGCTGTGTGTTGCAGCTCCCATAGACACTAGCGCCAGAGTTCCCTCTAGTATATATTCAAAAAAACTCTATGCGTTGTCGGTTACAGTTGCGCGAGCGTGTTGCTGAAAGCATCGTTATACGAGTGCCGTGACTACCTTAGCTTGAACACGGTATGCCACAGACACATGCAGCCGGCCAGTTCGAATAGTTCGCGAGAGGTTTCTGTGCGTCAGCGCCGCACGACGGAGCCGAGTTGCAAACAGGGCCAGAATAAGCGCACGCGAACAAAGCGTGCACAGCTCGGCTCGTCGTCTGCCGGGCTCTAATTCTTTCTTATCAGCGCACTGCAGATTTACTCAGTTCTACAACTTATCAGCGCGAGCGTGGGCGTATCTTGCAAAGTTATTTCCTCGATTTGTGGCTGCAATGTTCATCTTCGAAAAAAAAAATTATCTCAACAATGCGCCCACTCATGCTTTAGGGCACAGCTGAGTAACATTTGTGGGCATGCGCTTAGCATTGCCATGCTTGCAACTCAGCTCCGTCGTGAGGCATTGACGCACGGAATAGTAGTCGCCGCTTGCGTACAAAGATTCGGCCGGCTGTATATGGTTGCGGTGCGAAAGCAATCTTTTTTCTTCTTTTTTCTTGGGGTGAGGAAAGGGGGGTTGTTAGATGCGTCATTTTTACGTAAAACCGGTGGTCACCTCTCGGTCAACGTGACGTTTTGGCATTTTGGCGCTTCTCCACACAACTTTCGAAAATTGTTCGAGGTGGTCGTTGAACGCTGGTGCGGTAGTGCCTAAAGAATGTTTCGAAGTATACGTTGTGAACTTGTTTGACAGATCAGGCTATGTCGGAGTTAGTCTAGTAACTGTTGCAAGCGCATTTGAGGCGTAAATCTTACCTCTTCAAAATGTCTATTTGAGACTTTCACTTAAACCAAGAACAATAACCGTACGTAGCCATTTCGGATGTCGCTTTGTCTCATGAATGTCCATCTGCTGTCCGAATTATTATGTCTACATAGTCCAGAGTAGATATCCTTCGTATTTTCAAGACAATGAAGCAAAACGGACGAAAAGAACAACCCAAATGCAACGGACCTAGCTCATCCGGTATATAACCAGCTCCAAACGTGAACGTTCGGATGTAATTATGATGTCCGCCGGATTTTCGTGGCACATTAATTAGGAGCTATGCGCACGAGGCTTCGATACGCTATTGCGATCTGCTGTTGAGGACAACGCTCAAGTGTACAATATTCTGTTCAAACTAACCCGCACCCGAGCATTTTACTCACTCTCCGGGTCCATCTGGAGGCGAAATTCAGTTACATGCAGCTCGTTAACTCAGGTGAGCAATCTCCTGCCTTGCGGTGTCGCAAGGAAATGTTCTCTTCACTATCGTCGGCCGTGCACAGTCAAGCAGCTTGCACCCTTAGGGGTCTTTTGTCGTGTCTATAGCCAACACCCTACTATATGGGTGGCATGGCAGACCAAAACACCCTCGTCATGGTTGTTATCGTGTTTCAAAACAGCCTACTATAAGGATGTTAATAGACACAGAAAGCACCTGTAGCGTGCGAACTGGTTTACTGTGGTAAAGCCGCCCACGACTGCTATTGAAACCTTAGAAATGCAAGCCTGGGGAAGTGCCACATGAAAACTGCGCGTGCGTGACACCAGTGAGCCGTGCTTGAAGCCACCCGGTTTTTTGGAGGGAGTTCGAATGGCAAGAGGCCTTGCGGTTGGAAATTTCTCAATACTGTGCCAGTGCTGGAACACCAGCACCCATGCTTTCGTTTTCGATATGCGTCATTGACGCCAGAAAGGCGACAGGGTGCCCAAAGTAAATCTAGATTAGTGTCTAAAACACTTAAAGCTGTAGAACATGAAAAGGCTAAACTTAGTAATTCCCCTCCCCTTCTACACACACACACACACACACATCTCACTGTGCTGTGAAACTTTCAGCACCCACATCGCTTCTGTTCGGACCTCGGAGGTCATTTTTGTAGAATCTGTGCACATGGATGAGCAAATTCTGGTCGTCGGCGACCAAGCAGTGTTCGTGTTTCGGGCTAGAATGCAAGTATGTATACTTCTGACCACAATGCGATGACGTGGCCAGGAGGTGGCACATGCGACATGCGCCCCTTCCGGAACTTAGGATACATAGCACAAATTGACACCCGACCACACTTGCCTATACGGCCCTTACAATACGGATTAAGGACGTGCCCCTCCTCCTCCTCCCTTGAAATAAATTTCCTACATCGCTGGTTCAACGCAGTGGATATGCTTTTCTTCTCCCTATGAACTCGCAGGCCCTGATCAGCGGCATCGCGACCGACATCCTGCAGAAGCGCAACCACCGCGTCAACCGCAAGAGGGAACTGGCCAACCTCGCCGAGACGCAGCACAAGCTGGACGTCAAGACTCGCTACTACGAGGAGACGCTGGACTACTACCAGCGCTACGTGGACGCCTGTCTGGCCAACTTATCCGCGGGCAAGTCCAGACGACAGTCCTTCGGTCCCGGAGGCGCTCCGCCATCGGCCGGAGATGTTCAGCACCTCAAGCCGCTGAAGTAAGTGCTCAAGTGACCGCTATTGTGGTCTTTATTAATGAGAACAGACAATGAGGTGAGAACTAATGGACAATGTAAATATGAAAAAAATATAACTTGCTCCTGGTAGAGACTGAACCTGCGACCTTCGAATAACGCGCCCGATCCTCTACCTTGCAACTGAGCCACAGTGGCGACAATCGTCTGATCCACTTTCTGGAGAATACATGTGCATTTAAACGTCGGAGTGGCTCGAGTACACTACCTGGGTTTGCGGATTCATTTATGATTAGGCTTGTAGTTAGTTATGCATTTGCTCGTACCACACCGCGTGGAACAGATCATAACCAGCCTTACTGAGCTTGCTGCAGGATAAAGGCCTCTCCCATGTTCCGCCAATCAACTCTGTCTTTCTGCACGTGCTTGTTTCAGCCGCGTTTTATACATCGTATAGTGTCGTTTGCCCAACCAACGTTCAATCAGAGTCCGCTCGTAATAGATAACAGCCATTACTTTTTGGCGCTCTTTGGACATTCCTGGACCTGGTGCCATAAGAACGCATGCATGCTATTTGGTAAAAGGCTGAATTCCGTCAATTCCATTGATGACATGCGTTCGCTTGGTAATATGGAGCACTAGGCAAAGCTTACGTTTACTTTATTGGCAGGTCCCGGAGCGCCCTCAAGTATTCGGCTTGGAAACTGCATGAGAAGGGCATCTTGCTCGAGGTCTCCGGACTGGAGACGAACCAGCTGAAGAACGTCAGTTTCGAGATCACGCCCACAGATCGCGCCGGAGTGTTCAGCGTGCGCACAAAGTTCCTCGGCGTCAGCACGGACGAGGTCACCCTCGACATCCAGGACTTGCTGCGGCAGCAGTACGATGGGGTGGCCGTCACCAGCCTCTGTGACAGGGCGCGCGTCAACAACAACCTGTTGCTATTCTTCCTTAACAAGAAATTCTACGGCAAGTAACAGGAGGACAGCTCTGGCTCGTTTTGTTGGTGCGCCTGTGGACGTGTCGGGATATCTTCGGCAAGTTGACCGCCCGTGTGAGCTTGTGTGGACGTTGCGAGTAATGTAGAGGGAGAGACTCGCCTTTCTGTGGCGCGGTACCTCATTCGGTTGATGTGCCCGTGGATGTGTGTGTGTGTCTTAAGGCAGAACCACCACCCGTGTGTGCCTGTGGGTGTTCCTTGCCCGCTGGAGGTTTTGATGAAAGTGTTCGTGCATATGAGACATATGTGTAGTCCTGGTTACCTTGAACTCACTTGGGCTTTATTTTACGCACCTCTCGTGACCGACCTTGGGACTTCGAAGGAGCACAACTTCTGCAACGCGAAAGGATAGTGACTCCGTTGACAAGGCGATGAACACTCGACAAAGTGGTCCGGGAGTTGTGCCGCTAAGCATCGCGCTGACAGTTTTTTTTTAAGTGTGGCGAAAACTGGTGCACCAGGTTTTCGAGCCGGGGAGCGTCTCTCGATACACTCATTATTTTTTGTTAACTATGTTATGTGCTAGAGCTTTGACCTACCTTGTGTGCTGTCTGGTAGTACCAGGACAAAAGTAGTCAATTATACCTTTTTTTGTTTCTTTGAGTCTCTGGCAGGGGTTTCAGAGCAGATTGTGATATTTACAAAGGGGATATAATGTAAGGATGTACAAGATTGACACATGCATAAAAGGCCCCGAGGTAGGCGGGGGGGGGGGGGGCGGTCAGGGTGGTTTCGCTTAAGACTGGTTTATTACATTTTACCAAACAACAGTGAGCAGCTTTCATTTGTTTTTTTTTTTCCTTTCTGCTCTTAAACGTCTTCTGCGACAGTGAATAACTCGTAAATTTCTTGTTGTGTTACACTAAGGCGGTTCAAATGAGCTCTCAAACTGCCCACATTTGCTTGCGATGAGCTTTTTGCTAGATTTCTATTTAGTTTCGTTTTGTTTTACTTGTACATATGTTGAAGATAAGACCTAATATAACGCTCATTTACCTTGGAACAATTTTTCTGGCTCGCTGCAATGGCTTCCTCTTGTTGCTTTGTGACCAGCGTTATTTGCAGGTGCCAGGTCAGTGACCTTGTCTAACTTCGAAACTTTTTGCTAGATTTCTATTTAGTTTCGTTTTGTTTTACTTGTACATATGTTGAAGATAAGACCTAATATAACGCTCCTTTACCTTGGAACAATTTTTCGGGCTCGCTGCAATGGCTTCCTCTTGTTGCTTTGTGACCAGCGTTTTTTACAGGTGCCAGGTCAGTGACCTTGTCTAACTTCGAAACTTTTTGCTGATATCGTGAGATTTGAGTGTACTAAAACCTATACTTACTGACACCATGCAAAGGCGGTCATTCGCAAAAGAAAAAAAATGTTATTTTACGATAGGTTGTGTCATGTTCTTTTACCGATAACCTGAACTCGGAACAGCTATGTAACCTCATGGTCTTTTTGAATAAGATTTACTTGAGGAGCTTCGGTTGCAAGGCTTGTACTACAAATGAAAGTGATTCCCCTAAGGTGTTCTCACTGTACCAGAACATTGCTAGTTAGCTGTGTTTGCACAATTTTTTCAAGGGGTAGAGGAAAACCAGCAAGCTACGATATGACCTGGGTAAAGATGCTGTTTAGGCTGGAAATAGAACTGCTTTTTTTAAGTTATCGTATATTATTAAAGACGTTGTCATATTGGTCAACATTTTTTTCTGTGGCATTCACCTAACGCAAAATCAAAGAACGGCTGTAAATAGTGTGAATACTTTCTTATAGAAAATCGGCAATTTTGGCATGAACAACCACTCTTCAACCAGTGAACGAACGTGGTCTCGTGTTGTTGAAGATACACTTGCAGGCTATTGTTTCACTGAGGCTATATGGGGAAGCGTTTGGCGCTCCAGGACGTCGAAGTAGTAGCATATATAATGCGCAAACCACTGAATACGTTGACATGCTCTTTGTGAGTGCACTTTTATTTACTTTTATTACTTTTTACAGAGCTAATGTGTTATCCCTTTGACGAGTGCGCGAACCGCAACTGTGATTTGCCGAAATAAAACGTTTGACATCTAGAAATTCTAGTCCAATCGTCAGCATCAGCCGACCAACTGGCGTCGCAGAACGCAAATTCCTCGCTGTTTTCGGCCAATAGGGGGTCTACCTTTAGTGGCACATGGTGCCAGTATTCTGATAATAACTTTCTCCTGGTACGTTGCAGCGTAATCGCGTAGGAGTTCAGCTGGTTTATCACAACGAAGACGCTGCAACGTTCTGGCGTCTGTCAAGGTATGAAGAGAACCTGCTCGCACGCGATATACTGATACTACAGATACGTGATATACTGAAAATAGACAAGATTTAGTTGGGCGTCCACAGCAGCTCTGCGGACGCAGGATGCCAGCCATTTCCAATAGCAGACTGCGTTCGTAGAGCTGTAGCGGACGCTCTACTAAATCTGTCTAACGTGACATCTGAACTTCGCGCACGCCGAGGCTCCGACATGCCGGTTGCCTTACGTGAGTGCCAACGATTCTGTAGTTTCCTACCTAATAGAATGGTTTGACCTTGTGAACTGAATTTCGATCTGGAAAGTCGCGCAGATGTTTGCGTGGACATGTGTGTTAACCACGACCTATTATTTAATTTCGCATTTGAGTTCTGGACGCATAAGAGCACCACATTATACACAACGTCCTAAACTACGCCATTGACTTTACACGAAGGATGTTTGGAGCATAACTTGGAGCACACCTGAGCTGCGTCTCTAAGGGTGAACGCAACAGCGTGACCAGGCCCCATGTGCGCCGTCTTCTGAAGTGCTAGTCCAAAGTTTCGTTCTCAGTGCGTGCTTCAACCGTGCCGCTAGGAAACGTACTGCGCGCGTAACAGTGGACGTTTAAAACTATCTGATTACTGCAAGTTCAGTCTGCTTGCTTGCTTGTTCCTTTGTTGTGGCGCTTACCCACTAAGGGAGATTGGCGAAGTATCAGGCGGGTAATGTAAGCAAGCAATTGAGGACTATGCAGGGTAAAAAGAAAAGGTGATTGCTCTGTTTTCATCAGAATGTAGTTATTTTGGCACAAAGAGGGAAAAAATAAAACAAACGATAAAATTGCTACGTCATTTTTCGCGAATTGGCGATGGGCCCAGTACAAGGCCGTAGGGCAACACGCGAATCTGCACAGCTGCTCACTTTTGGGACACTTTTGCAGCTTATCATGATTAATTGTGTGTTGGGATTTTGTGACGGGTGCGCCCTTAAAAACTCCACTCGTAGAGTAATTCACGTGTTTTGATGCCTGACGCGATCCTATGCTTCTGCCGCGTGATATTGCATGCGTTAAGAAGACTCCTTTGACTGCGTGATTCATACATTGTTTTTTTTTTCGAAGCAATTTCAAGCAATGGAATTGCAACGCAGACTTCCCGAGTTCGATTCTCACTCCAACCGAATATATTCTCGATCGATTTTTTTTATTGTGGATAAGATGTCTTCCCGCTCACAACCAATGACGCCACCGACACCGGAAACTATATGATAAACGAGCTATTTAACACTGTCACTTTGGTACCTTACTTAAGCCTTTAAGTTTTCGAGAACAGTCCTATATATGCCGGCAGTTCGCGCCAGAATACGGGCAGAATCCTAGGTATAGTTATGTATATGTTATGTTATGTCCAAACTGATTACAGTCTGCGCATAGCAGAGGTTCTTCCTCGGCCATGCTCCTGATGTAAATGGGAGGAGCTAAATAGCGGTACTTAAAGCCAGACGTTTGTACCAGGAAGACACGCAAGAGACAGGAAGATTCGTAACGAAAGTCATCACCGCGGAGCTCGGTAGAGAGAAGCGACGTTATGAGAAAGCGGAAAGAGTGTATACGGTCTACGCCAATGCGGCAGTGTTCTCGTGCGGTGTCAGCTCGATGATAGAATCATTTACCTTTTTTAATACAGTATATCCTTGCTTAGGATGCTTGAACGCCCAAAATTTGGTCTGTCTGTTGTCACACGATTCAGCCACCTGGCCAAAGTTTAAGCACTTGCTCAGTGCCCAACCACCTTAAACTGGAGGCTGCGTTTATACTTGCGAACATTGTCTACTATCAAAAACCTAATATTACGCATATCTGAGGCGCAACATCAATAGGTATTAGGTGATGTATTCATTTCCTGGAAAATACATAGACTTCTAAATACCCTAGTGTTTCTTACGCTGCGCTGAAAATGCGGCGATATGCGAGAAAAAACGCTGCTCTGCCAACGATATGGTGCTGCCACCTGGAAGCAACCCTGGGCTCTGCACAAGCTTGTTTCCTGACGGCACTGCCAGGTGGCGTTCATGCTCGCGCAGCGCCTTCTCTATTTTATTATTGCAAACAAGATATGGCCGATTCAGCATAGAGGAGGCACTCTCTCTCTCTCTGGCAAGGCAAAACAAAATGTTCACTTGGCCAGCTGAAAACTATCGTCTTTCAATGACATTTGCAGCGCAGAACGTAGAAATGCTGCCAGTTTTTTTTTTCTGTACCAATCATCTTCCACGGAAACAAGTCATAACAGCGTTTATAATGCTGCAGACTGTACACAGATGCGCACAAAGCGTCGCACGTAAGAAAAAATGCCACAGCCATTCTGCAACAACACGTACTTTATTCTGGGCTATCTACAGTATGATACACAGCGCTGTACATTCTCTTCAGTATCTACAAAGGCAACACATGCGGAACAAGCGTAATCTGGCTTATTTTTTGATATTCGCTGGCTTTTTTGTCGTCCTTGAACATCTCGAGCGCTTGCACTTGCATGCGCTGTGACGAAAGTTCAGGCACCCAATCAAACACGATCGACATGTTGTACTAGATCCAAACGTAATGCAAGGTTGGTCCCGATAATAAGCGACTGGAGAATTGTGCACACGGCTAATCAACACAGCAAGCGACAAGCGTACGTTATTTCAGACAGAAGCCAAACACACTCCATTAAACTTGCCACAAACTTCATTTTCTTTCTAGTACAGCAAAACAATGGGAGATCAGCTAAAAATTGCTAAGGCGTGGCGTTATTAGTATAGGGCTAAAAATTGCCACAAAACAAACAAACACCAAATATAATTTCCTGTACATCCACGGCTCTGTACACGCCTTTCCAACTTTCGTGTTCTCGCCTACTGACCTGGTGATATTTACAGAAACACGCGTATATATATAGTTTACTATATTTACACGCTGACATTGCACTTTTGTGTTCCCCTGTGCTGCTATTTCCGTAAAAAAAAGGGGGGGGGGGTGGATGAAATCTGGCACTCTTGAACACTTGAAAGTAGCACCTTTGGCACTGGTATGCATCGGGTGATATTCATGGCAGAAACTGGGCTTCTTTTACTTGCAAAAACAGTGCGGCTTTAGAGTAAGCTTAATGCCAACTTATACTGTTGTTACGAGCCTGTTTGGCGGGCGATTCACTTTTGTTGATCGTCAAAGCATAACTCACTGCACGGTTCTTTTTTTTTAGTTATAGCTGGACAGCACAGCCTCCGCGATCAGCTCCGACTGCGCGCTGCCGGAGCCGATCACTGAGGTCATGTGTACTCTGACACGAGACCCGGTTGCCGAATGAGGGCGCCGCCACTTTTCCAGAATATGTCTCTGTTTAAGGGACATGGTTATGTCACAACAAAGCGGAGGAGCAGCTTGAAGTAGTTGTCCTAGCTCTATAGAGACAACAGGGCTGTGACAAACAATCTATAAGGTTATTCTTCGTGGACATTCCTGGTGCCATCACAACGAATCAGTGGCTTCCGCGCAACGGGCAGTGTGGCCTCAAGAATCGTCCACGGCGTACCGATCACTGAGTTCACGCACGGAGTGACTGGGCAGAGACTGCGAATACTAGAGGCTTCGAGCCTAGAAATACCGTAGTACGGAACGGAGGGCTGAAGGGCCACTCGTTTTACCATGTCCCAGGCTCACGCACACAGAGGTGCGCCATTTTGACTTTTTGCCAGTGCTCTTGCAAAACAATTAATTATTGTCCTTTCTATATCATGCACGTAAATACATTCATTAGGCATAGACTTTTCAAATCGTCGCAACAATCACACCCGCACTCACAACACGGGTGCACATGCTGCTCTGTAACATTTTTAAGGAATGGGTGTGCATAAATCATCAAGAAGCTCAAACAACACGTGCCGTCGTCTTTCTCACATTTCCCCCCTCGTTGTTCTAAGCCCCGAAGAGACCACAGCTTCAGCCGTTCGAAAGCTCAAAGCCACATTCAAAATTTTTTGCTGTTGTGTTCCCCTTCACAAGCTTTGATCGAAGACTTCCGAAATGTAAGGGCCATATCCGGAAAACTCTGCCGTTGACGTTCTTGAAGCAGACCATGGCTTTTGTTTTGGAAACGTTCGAAAAGCACACGCCACTTCCGAAACGCTGTCGTCATCGACGCAGCGAAGCAGACAAAACTACAGTGTACTAGAAGAAAGTACAGTGTACTCTGTTAGTGCACTGCAACGACACCTCCAGTATTTTCCGCAAAGAGTGCTTGGCTTGGCTAATGAAGTATGCCGCAAGACGCTATATAGACGGTGACGAAGCAGTTCGGTGGTTCTTTTTGGCACAATCAGCTGCAGATCAGAGCAGAGTACACATACTCGTCCCATCTTTGATGGCACGGTCCCTCAGCTTTCTCCAGTATTGCAGTCTGGGCGCGCAGCGCATCGTAGGCTTTCCCAGCATACGCACGCCGATGAACAAGAAATGGCCGTGCCCGGCACGGGTGCCACACTTCAGGGGGCGCTGCAGCACGGCCGCCATTTTCCTGTCATTGCCGGGCAGAAAGGCCGGTTCTTCGATGGAGTCCCTGTGGACGCGCGACGCAGACACCATGATTTCGGTGACGTCACGCCGATGCATGTGCCTTAGGGAAGATACCACTCCTTCCGCAACTGCAGATAAGATAAAACAAAAAAAGAAACGCCAGTTAGTAATTTCCATGCCGAGCATGCAAACGGAAAATTAACAGCCTTCCACTTCCTAAAAAAAAACACTGCTCTGAGCATATGTTCAGAGCGCCATATGTACGTACGTCACTATGAGCATACGTACGATTTGACAGTATGGTGTATATACAAAAGAAAGCCAATACTTTGATTACACCCATTCGCACGGCGCACACTTCGGAGATGACAAACAATCAAGATACAACACACTGTACACGCATTGCACGGAGCGGTTTTGTCATATGCAAAAGTACAATTCCGCATGCAAGCAGACAAACTAACAGTGCATAGTTCAATCTGACATTCTTCACTGTATTCGCTTGCGCTGCTGCTTACCAGCATTATAAGTGCATTCACAAGATTCTCGTAGAAGCGGTAGTTGTGGAATAGTCTGAATATCACGACCTGCAGTTTCTTTTTTAGGCGCATGCCCAGCGGAGCGATGACAGTGTACAGACAACAGAGGACAACTACATCACGAAGAAATATTTTAAAAAGTAAGGGGAGTGACATGGGGCTCTAGTGAAACCAAACACGTCTGCATTCGATGCTTACCTCTGTTTATAGTTCAATAAAAAGTTTACCCTCGAAATACTCTTTGGAGCACGTTCGAGAGGCCACAAAAGAGCTTTAATCATCGAACCGGGCCAGGCTGGATAACCTGGACAGCCAAACGACCGCTTCGCTGCCCTTGTCAACAATGAACCGCGTGAACCAACCACTTCGTCACGTATTTTCGTTGTCGCGAGATAAAAAAGCTGACGACCTTACGAACGACGTTTCAGGTGGGTCCTCTCAATACCCGCTCCGATATATCTCTATTGTGGATATGCAAAGCAGCGCGGCTGGCCGAACCACTAGATGTCACACTCTGCCTTCGTTCCCTATTGGACATTGTGCTGGTCGCGCCCCCAACGTATACCTTCCGGAAGAACACGAGCCGCGGACTTTCCAAGACAGCCACGAGAGTTCAATCTACAAAAGCCTGTGAAGAAGAAGAGGCCCTCCGAAAGTGAAAGGCGTGCATCCACCTTCATCGTCACGAGCGCGAAAAGAGGGGCGCGTCAAGCCATAGGTAAGTAAACGCACAGAAGAAGAAGAAAACGGAGCGGCGGCATGTCCAGAATGGCTAGGTCTTCTCCTTCAAAGGCAATGTGGCGGCTCGAGCGCTAATCCGACCAGCCGTATTCTGTCAACAGACATTTTCGGTCCAACGGCGTTTGCACTGAGATTCGAGTGTGTCTTCGGTCCCCCCGGGTTTCTTCTAAAAGCTTCGCGCCATAGCCCTGACGGAGAAAGAAGAACGCTCTGCTCTCATTGTGTGCCCAACTGCCATCACCAGGGGGCATGCGGAAAAGGAAGGGGGCCCCATGACTGAGGAGAGTGGAGAATGTTAACAGCGTGAAAAGATCGTCTCCTGGCCATGTCCGCGAAGCCAGAGCGTTGCTTCTTGACCCCCACACCTTGGCGACTTTGAACGGCTCTCTGTTGGACATCGTGGGGGCAAGTTGAACATCGCTATTTTCCCGTACACTACCTCCCCTCTCCGCCAGACGGCGCCTCCGTACCCTGACCAGAGGTCTTTTCATGGTTCGGACCCTTAATCCCTCCAGACTGTGCGCGCTTCATGCACCATTCCTCACGGACCATAAGACATGGCTCGCCAGGGCATGAACCCTGCCCCCCCCCCACTTCCTTTTGATGTATACATATATATCTAGGAAGATTGGGATGGAGGAACACACTTTCTAACGGCGAGCATGGCAACAATGGTTCGTCAGGGTTTTCGGGCTAAATAGCAAAGTTCCTCACCAGTTTCCGCGGTCGCCGAACCTATATCGTCTCTGATTGCACTCCGCTCTACCATTTACTGCAGTCAAGTTTTTTATTTTTTTAGTTTATCTACTTAGCTGGCCACACTAGGTATCTTTAGGAAGTCCACGTATTGTAGTATCAACACCAAACCGCGCCCGTCGTTGAGAAACTGGAGCAACGTGGCCGCGCCGAAGCGGGAAAAGATGTCGCGTCTCTGCACGGGTCAGCGAACACAACCCTGCACTCGGGCCAGCCAGTTTTTGTTGCTCGGGAGGTTTCCGTTTTCAATACAAGATGCGAGTTGAGCGGTACCGTCGACGTATACTCTCCTTCCCCTTCCGTCTCGTGAATGGGTCAGGCAGGTGGGCGGGTAGTATAAAGGGCCTCTAAATCATAAAGGAGGAATTTAGTGAACGTGCGCGGATGGCGAGTAAAAAGACATTCCGCAGACGCATGTCTGGACGTGTTTTCTGTAAGGAGATTTCCACATGCATTAGTCTCGTCTGCTCCCACATATTCGCTTTTATTTACTTTGATACTTCTTCCTGTCGTGTGCTGCGCGCCATTTCTTTTTCTGTAAAAAGGTTGCATTAATGCACAATCTAAACTCGCTCAATAAAGTCGCGCCTGACATGAATCACATTCGTTATTTATTTATTTATAACGCTGCTACTCTCTTTCGAGAGCGTGACAGTTGGGCATATTCGAACTCACAATAAAATTGCTATAGAACTCACACAAGTCTATTTAATTTCCGTATATCCGAAATTTCGATACATCCGAGGTCACAGTATCGAGGCTTACTGACTGTGGTGGTGTCAGGTTATGGGTGCAGGCACGCACAATGGGCCTAACCAGTGGCGAAACATTAGTTTTCTTCCCTATATCCGAAATTCCCTTATATCCGGGTTTCTCAGTCCGAGTTGTTCGTGGTTTGAAGTTGTTTGACTGCAGTTGCTTGTGGTTTGGAATGAGACGGTGGACAACAGGAGTAAATTCAGCTAAGCGCTTCGCACTTTAATAACAAGTGAGCATGCGTGAAAGGGCGAGAGAGAGAGGGGAGGAGGCAAACGTCATAAATTCGTTGTAGCAAGAACCAGTGTGAGATGGGGAGGACGAATAACAGACTGCCACAACAAGAAGGCCGCCACCTTGCGTTCGCGTAAACATTGCACAACTCTCCTGACACGTATTCCTTAGTGCGCGTTCCACTTTCTTGGATAAGCTCGATATATGTACCCTTATGTTGGGCCAGACACACATTCTTCGACTAACCTACTGGTGAGACTGCACATGCGAAGTCATGCCAACGATCGAAGGCCAAACACACACGTGACGGGGCCTATAATTTTTCAGTTTCTTCAACGGAGTCATCGACACGCCAGCGGCGCTCCACTTCTTTTTCGCCTCGACGGTTGTTGCAGGGTTGGCCGTGAATGCGGGGCCGTTCATTCCAAACACTAGTTCCTCCAAAATGATAAACCCGGAAAAAGAACAGCAACAAAATGAAACGGGCCGAAGTTGCGGGCAGACTACTTTCGGGCCGCATATATAGTGGTTCCATAATGACGGCGCGGGTTTTGAAGACGCCGCCCCGAAGAAAAAAACGCCCTCTTCTTCTCCCTTGAGCATTGGTGCGCGAGCAGGCGAACCCCCAACAGGTCTCGGGCATTGTTGCTTCGAGCGTACGCCCGTCTGGCCACCCGAGCAGACGGACTCGTTCGTCGCCGAGCAGACGAAAAACAGACACACAAAACCTCGAGCAGACGACGCCGGCTGTGTATGTATGCAGGCCGGTGCTCGGCAGCGGCGGCGGGGCGGCGGTTCACCGCTAGGCGGCGCCCCTTTCCAAGCAAGCTTTTTATTTCCTTTAGCTGCGCGTTATTTGCAGTCCAGCGAGGAGAAAAAGGTAGGGGGTTTCGAATCTGTCTCCAAAGTTGCTCCGAAGAACCCAGCCGTGCGTTGTCTCCCCCCCCCCCCCCCACACACACATCACCGTTTTTGAGTCCTTTTGTGCAGACCCGCGCCAAAGCGAGCGCGAGTACGTGATGGGAGGGCAAAGCTGCGTGACGCCTGTCGGCCATGCTTCTTTCTTTTTTGTACGTGTGTGTTTGTTCGCGAGGGCGTAAGATGGCGCGCGCGCGGGCCGCTATTTGCTGTTGACGACGGCGACGGTGATTTTGGGCGGGGGCGCAGTTTTTCGAAGCGCGCGCGCAGGCGTACGGTCTGTACTTTACGACTGAGTGTGTGTGTTCTCTACACCGGAGAGTGCACAAGGCAACGCCCGTTTGCACTGCAGCATCGTACATGCGCACATCTCTTCGAGGAATGTCATGAGCGGGACACGCCTCAGGATGTGGAGGACGTAGTGCGTCGAGAAGAGGCATCCCAGCAAAAAAAGAAAAACACAAATATAGTAATGATTCAAATAGGTACAACTCAAGAAGGGCGCGAAAACCTCTGTGGTGGTTGCTTTCGCTGCTTTCTTCGGCGTTGATGGGCCTCTACTGGCACCGGAATAGATAAAACTCCGCGGCAGAAACGTGCTTCGAGCGGTGGAGCTAAGTGAAATGCAAATAGTTGTACGATATGCGACGGCACTCTTCAAACCCCCCATAAAATGGAGGCAGGCGACGGGTGAATGAGAGGTTCGTATTGTCCATATTGAGAAATAGAGCTTACGTGGTCCTACCAGTTCTGACACTCAATCTCCGCGTGCCGTGTGACCCCGTGCTCTTAAACCTCCAAATTCTGTTTGAGACGCTTCACCAGTGTTTAGGAAGCTAATTGTTCCGCATAGTGATTCCATCTGCTCACTCACACTGTTCAAGCTTCATAATATCACACAAGAGAGCGAGAAGAATCATGAACAAGGAATCGAATGTACTTCTAATAATGCCACGAGAAGTATACGACGACGAGCTTGAGCTTTGATAAACTGAACGTTCAAAACTCATTTCCCAAGTGAGAGGGCAAACTGCCATCGTCAGAGGCTGCAGTGAGAGCAGGGACTACTGACTCCATATCTATATGGAGGCTGTACACCCATTCAAAGAGAGTAAAAAAACTGCGCATTTACGCCCGCACATAGGAGTCAACGTCTTAAGGTTCGATAACTCCCCTAAAGGAGTCGAACTACGATACACAGACAGGCTATCTGTTTCTTTCTTTGTTTCTTTTTTGCAGGGTTATCCGATGATACAGCCCGAGCCAAGTCGCCCCGCCGCGGTGGTCTAGTGGCTAAGGTACTCGGCTGCTGACCCGCAGGGCGCGGGTTCGAATCCCGGCTGCGGCGGCTGCATTTCCGATGGAGGCGGAAATGTTGTAGGCCCGTGTGCTCAGATTTGGGTGCACGTTAAAGAACCCCAGGTGGTCTAAATTTCCGGAGTCCTCCACTACGGCGTCTCTCATAATCATATAGTGGTTTTGGGACGTTAAACTCCACATATCAATCAAAGCCCGAGCCAAGTATTAATGAAGAGGTACTCATTCTTGCAGGGCCATAGCCGGGGTGTAGGGGCGCTTTGGCCCACCTATAAAGTGAAGCCCCTTACTCCCCCTACGAATTCGTGGGTGTTTTGTCGAGAATAAATAATGAAAATAGGTGTTTCTCAGGACCTTCAACAAGTGTCCACCCAGTCGGAAAAAATTCACAGCATATCCACGGAGTGATTGATGAGTGGAGCGAAGCGTCCATCGATCCGTCCGTCAACAACACAACATCGCCGATTCTATGAAAATCACTGACGCCATCTAGCGATATTATTTCCAAGTACATATACACACAACGTCATCCATAGAGCAATTAATAAACTAGAAGTGTCTACTACTACTACTACTACTACTACCACTACTAGTACTAGTACTAGTAGTATGCTCTTCATCCTCATCTGGACTGCAGTCAATCATTATCACCTGTTCTGGCCGACAGTCATCATCATCTTTGTACACGCGCATCATCTTCGGGATCGTGGCGCTTGTTCGCTCCCGAATGTACGCCCAATAAGCCTCGTTACAACCGAGTCGTCATACTACTACTACTACTACTACTACTACTACTACTACTACTACTACTACACAGGAGGGAACAACCCACACCCTAAGGAGTTCGCCCCTGAAAATCCTGGCTGCGGGCCTTATTCAAGGTAAACGGCCGTTACTGCCAAGGAGAAAAAGCATGCCCTGATCGAGCTGCAATAACAAATTTCAAATTGATGTGAAAGTAAACAAAGTTCCCTGGCTTGTGTGCGTCCTTTTTTATTATTGTACGGCGGTGGCGTGACACACGAAGTTCGCTGCCTGCATCCTTGCGTCAAGCTACGGGCCACGGTGGTGCATTGCTGCTACACTGCGGCAGAACTGTTGCGCACGAACTTCATGTGGGTGACAGCACAACCGCAACGTAGAGGTTGAGCCGTTGGATGCACCCAACGTGGGACGGATAGCTATAGGCCGGCTCGCACCATATGGCGAGGGCTGCCTCACCGATGCGACCGGGGTGATGATGATGAGCGGGCATGCACCTCATGGTTTTCTACGAACCGTAAGTGTATATGCGGACGTTTTCCGCTGCGTAAGCTGGCTGGCACGCGGCGTGCGATCCGTAGGACCTGTCCAGCCCGTACAGCCACGCACGGAACCGCTCGTTGCATAAGCGCCGAGCAAGCGGACTAATCAAGGGCGTGTCGCTCGCCGTGGACTCAGTCATCGCGTTTCGGTTGACCTGGCGCGAGCTCCTGGAATCTCTTTCGTTTTTAGTTATCATTTAGATCTAGGAACACGAACTGACGGCGTTGCAGGGTGTGTCTTGCACAGACTGTGGACCCCCGTGAATGGTAGCACCGATATGCATTTCGTACTTAATGAATTCGCCGAGGAAGGAGAGCATGTCGACTTCCTGGCTAATGCGGAATATGCATGACAAAATCCGCAAAGTCGAAACGGATGCGAAATTCCGGACTGCGAAAGTAGAATCCGCATGTCGGCTGCCGAGAACGTTGACCCCTTCGATCATCGAAATGCACGAGATGGGTTCCAGCATAAATTCAGAAATGTTCAATACTTGACGTTCACCCTTTTGACGGAGTGAATCGTTCCTTGGTTTTCAGCAGAAGAACACTTATCGAAATAATTCACGCTAATCGTTTGGGGATCCCAATAAGACATTCTGCAAATGGCAATAAAGAGTTGAGAGAAACACGTGTTTTTGCTGATTTATTGCAAGAGTGTGGCGACAAAATTGCAGCAGGAAAGTCCGCAGCTCAAGTAGCTAGCAAGGAAACACAACGTCAAAGAGTTAAGTTGGGACTTTGTGAACATCAGTAAAGAGGACCGCAAACAACAACACTCTACACCGTTTTGTGTTGGCGAATAGTCCTTCGGACCTGTTGAGTTTTCGAATTGCAACAAGGTTTTCGACTGGGGCCTAGTTGGTGAAGATTCGTAATATCTTGCAGTGCACTCGAAGACAAGCGCTTGTCTTTGTGTTTGTCTTTTTTGTTCGTGCGTCAGAGTGCACTGTTAGTTATGGCACTTTAAAATACCACGCCGCAAATAGTCGATTGATTACTAGCGAAGAAAACCAACGCCAATGTTGTACACTGCCCGATGTCCAGCCATCGTCCTTATTGGCCCGTTTTAATGCACTGCCGGACGAAGGTCTCTTCCAATAATATCCAGTTCACTCTATGTCCTGTGCAAGCTGGTGCCATCTTATCCCCCAGAGCATCCTAACTCTCTGCCTTTTTAAACTGCGTTCCCCATCCCTTGGTAACCATTCTGTTGCTCTTCCTGCCCGCCGGTCGTCCGTCCTACGTATTACGTGGCCAGCCCTGGTCCGTTTGACTAGCTATCGACTGAAATACCCGGCCGCTACCATTGTTTGTTCTCTGACCCATTCTGCGATCCCTCGATCTCTCAACGTATATACCGCTTTTCGTCCCATTGCATGCTGAGCGATCCTCAACTTCTTCCCTAGTTGCCTTGATATCTTAGCATCACAACTACGCATAACACTGCAAAGCTGATCATCACAGCCTTCTTGGTTATTACTGTCGACGGTTGAAAGCTGACTGTCTACTCCTTCGTGAATACTCGGAAAACCGACGTCTTCCTAATCCTACAAAGCACTGCAGCGGCTTTCCTGGTCATCTATATATGCATGCGCATCCCGCTGAGCCACCACTACAGGATATTCGATTATGAAAAGAAAAATAAGAACGATGCACACATGAAAAACTGTGCAAGCGGTCACATGACAACAAGCGTGGCATGAAGCATCACCGGCTTGACTTTCGAGTGCGCATAAAGAAGGGAAAGGTAAAGGACGGTTGAAGGCGGTGGTTGCAAAACCATGGGGTAAAAAGAAAGAGTGATGTGCAAGCCAGAATGATTTCCCTTCCGCCGTGGTGGGTTGCTTATGGGCGTACCATGTTTACCATCTGGACTGGCGTGATTTCGTGCCTACGCTTACACGATCACCCGCCCAAAAGTTCTCTCCTTTTTCTGCTCGGTGGATTTGGTGTATAACTTCGCGAAGGCAAGACCCTTGTCCCGGGGCGTTCCTTCTTCATTTCCGCACCGTCGGATCCGAGACGTGCACGCGCACTAGACGACCACTACATGCATGCATCCTCTTTAAACGACCACCGCCAAGGCTCGCTGAAAAAAGAAGCAAAACAAAAGGAACACTCGCGAGCAGAGGAAGAACCAACCAACCAACCACCTCGCCACCTGCGGCGCGATTCGTGACGTTTCGAAAGTCGCGTTGCCGGCTGACCCTTGATCTCAAACCTAACTCTCCTCCCTGAACTCCACAAGCCGCGCCACGTGACCTCCGGCACACCGACCGCTAGCTCCATACGCCGACTCCACAAACTCAACCCAAGCCGCCAAACCAAGCAAGGAAAGCCAAGGGACGACGCCAGTCTGGCTGCAAGCTCAGAGCCTCCCAAGCCTTCGCCCCGCAAAATCTTTATGTTTGCTTGCTTCGCTCGCGCTGAGGCCTAATCTGGCCCCGAACCGGTTTCCAACCTGGCAACGCTGGACGGCACGCGTCGTCGTCTGCTTGCGTCGTCTGTTTCCGCAGCGCGGATTTTCTCTCTCGTCTACATGCATCTTGTTCCATAGTCGTCTGCTCAGCGAGTGGTCTTCCTTTTTGCATTTCGCCGTCGGTTTTTATTGCGTTTCCTCTCCAGCTCGCGCACGCGCGCACACCTACGTAGCGCCAATACTCGCCGGCAGGCGGCGCCGCGATGTTTCTCGCTCGGGTTCTTTCAGAGTTGTTCTTCTCAGGACGGTGCGATTTGCATTGGGGCGTGTAGTCAGATGGGCTGCTAGGCATTGCGAAAGGGAAGGGGGGAGTAGCTTTTGTGTGGGCCGAAGAGCGTGGTGCGGCTTTGACGGGACACTTAAACGCCACTCATGATGCGGCCTCGCGTCGGTCAGCTGTGCCGCCGCCAGAGGTCAGCACCCTCGCATTTAGCAAGGAGGCCTGAGAAAGGGTGAGTGCAATCAGGCACGCGCCCGGGCTAGCCATCTTGAGCCGAGCGGAGCCGACACGGCGCGTGTGCCGCGCGGAATCGTGATCGGGGAACGAGATTTCCCGCGATCGTCGTCCACAAACCACCACCAACTAAGCGCGCCGGCGTCGGTCACCTGTTTCGCGTGCCCGGCCGCACCTGTTGTGGCGGCCAGAAAGGTCGCACGCTTTTTTTAGCAGGTGGGCGGGGAGAGGGCAACATGGCCGGCGTGGTGCGATATGCCCTTGCGCTATGATGGTGCTTCGCCTGAGATTTATGGATTCTGCATGGGAAGGACGCAGCGAGCAATTTTAAAGGTTCGTCGGAGAGGAATTCATCCGCTGGTTGCGTCGGCAGTGCTACGCGGTCGTTACTTATAAGCGAAGGGGAGCTGGGCCTACGGCTACGACTAACCACGACTCCTCTCGGTGCTTTGAAACGTTGCACTTAGTGACTCGGTGACAATTAATAGAAATCAATGACAAATGCCACGACGCAGCACAGTTCAAAGGATGCAATCTAGTCAATTAAAAAAAAAACGCTCGTTCCCACGTCTCGGACGAAGTAACCACGTACGAGACGAAGTACTTTGAGTACGGCGTTTTTTCTCGGAAACTACGTCTTCGCGCTCTTATTTAACAAAAGGAGATTTAGATATTCTATAAATTGCGTTAATAATTTAGACAGTGTACAGCCTGTCTAAATTATTTTTTAGGGCTTGGAGGTGCACACCAGTCGGGACATGTTGGAAACCACCGAAGGGTCGCCAGAGCCGGCCAAGAAAATGCGTCAATAAACTCTCTTACGACTGTCGTGCCGGCTTCCATTTGTCGAACCATGCACATTTTAATTTTGACGAGCGAGTGAAAAGCTACCCCCGCTGAGCTTTGTCAACATTCCAAGCACAATTCTCATCAACATTGCCATTGACAAGTTTCCGATGATTGATTGATTTGTAGGGTTTAACATCCCAAAACCACCATATGATTAAGAGAGACGCCGTATATAGTAAAGGGCTCCGGAAATTTTGGCCACCTGGGGTTCTTTAACGTGCACCCAAATCTGAGTACACGGGCCTACAACATTTCCGCCTCCATCAGAAATGCAGCCGCCGCAGCCGGGATTTGATCCCGCGACGTGCGGATCAGCAGCCGAGTACCTTAGCCACTAGAACACCGTGGCGGGGCAAGTTTCCGACGAGGCGACGTGTTAGTGACTTCTGTGCAGTTCACGTGTCTCTTTTCAATCAAGCACGGTTAGATCCCATCACGTGCTACAGTGAGGTGTAATTAGTTCAAATAAAGTATGCATAACTTTCCACACATCTCCGGTGACACACTGGTAGTACAAGACTGATGAAACCAACAGACAGTAGAAGTCAAAGTAGGTATATCGGTGACGCTATTTGTAGCCCCTTAACCGTAGTGGGGTGGTTATGGTATAAATGCAAAAAATAAACTGATGTGGATCAAAGGCAACTTGCAACCACAGCTAGAGACGAACCCACAAGCTTTGCGAGACCAAAGATAATGAGCCGCCGATCCGTTCTCCTTCTTTCGCGTTAACAGAACAAACAATACCAGTAACTTCCATTAGCACAGTGGTCAGTGCTTCAATGTGTAGGGTAGCATACCGGTCCTTCTAGACTGGTTAACATCCCTGCCTTTCCTTCCTCTCCTGCTTCTTAGTTCCCTCCTTCAAATTTCAGTCGAGCTTTGGCGATAACCTTTTCTCAGTGGAAGCTTGATCGTCCTGACCAGCCGCTCCCATCCTCCGCCCCACCATAGAGCATTGAGAAAAGGTTCCAGATGAATCTCTTCTGTCCCCAAGTACGTCGATACAACACTGAACGCAATACAAAAGCTCCGCGGTTTTAAAAAAACGAGGCGAGCTAAGCCTTGTTTCGATGCAACTGCCACTCATATCTTCAACTCATGTTCACGGTGACCGCATTCCGTGAGCTCCGCCTCACCCCAAGCCCAACAGCACCACTGGCCAACGCCCGAGCCACAGAAAAGAAACGAAAAACGAGTCAAGGACACGCTCGCTAGGACCACTCGGTTTCACGAACGCGATAGTATAGTGTTCGGCCAAGGTCGAACGGAAGGAAAAGGACAACAGCAGGGTCGCAAGCATTCCACCAAGCGCACACCAGAGCAGCCCGGAGGGTCGCACGGTTTTTTTAAACAAGACGGGAGTGCACGCTTGCGCGCTGCGCCTGCTTATTCTTCTATTGCGCGATGTACAATCGTGAAACAAAAGAACCCAGCGCTCTCAAAAAAGATACACAGAGCTCGGAGTGGTTTGGAGAGCAGCGCGTGGAGGAACTCTGTGGGAAAGGACTGCCAGACTAGGCCACACGCGGCAGCAGATGAGCGTACAGTTATACCATGGCATACCAGAGGCTTGTATACACTACGTCGACTTCACGCGTCATACAAGCAAGTGCTATAAGTACCAAAGCGTAGGAGATATAAAAGAAAGGAGGAACAGGCTATGTATACACAAAGTGTGCGAATCGTAGAAGCCAGTGACGTGCACTATGAGTATGAGAAACAGAGAGAGAGAAACAGGAGGTGTGGGAACTTGTTGCGACGGGGAAGACTATACACATAGGCGGCGCGCGTGTCGTGCGCTGTGTGGGCGGCATGATGCTGTCGGTGTCTTGTTTCGGCCATGCGCTTCTCTGCAACAGCTCCGTGCATGAGTGTTCTGGTATCACGAAAGCCGGTGTGAGAGAGGACATGGGAAGATGACGTCGACGGCGATCCCAGAAATTGAACCGCACTTCTCGATTCTTTGTTTCTCCCACCACCCACCCGTCCCTCTTCTCGTGGCACCATCATTTCGGGCCTCTTCTTTACTCTAAGAAGACGAACACTTTCACTCGGAAGTGGACCAAGCCTCTGTTTAACGAAGGCTGACAGAGTGCGAGGGACACGCTGAAGAAGATGAGTGCGTACAGCGCCGCATGCCGAGGCCGTCGCTTACAAAAATAGTGCAAGCATAAAGTATACACACTAAGCGTTCTGCAGGACGACTACATACGATCTTTCGTGTGAACCGCAAGGCGGCGTTCAAGGGGTCGTCGCTGGGAAATAGAGGCGATAATCAAAGTGGTGGGAATCTGCACCGCTGTCAAATTCTGCGGCGACGGCACTTTTTAAGCTAACGAGCGAGATCTCATTATAACAGTGCCTTAGGCAGTTTAACGAAGCGGGCGTAATCAAACAATATCCAACATTAGCAAACAACGAGGCATTTCACGCGTTTGTATACTTATAAGATAGCAATTGCGTGTGTCTATATATATATATATATATATATATATATATATATATATATATATATATATATATATATATATATATATATATATATATATATATATATGCGGGCATTAAGGCTCTTAGCTAGCTAATAGCTAACACTAACAAAAGAGGGTGAATGCACAATTCATCAGCATCATCATCATCCTGACTACGCCTGCTTTAGGGCCAATGCCTCTCTTATGGCATGTTCCGCCAATCAGCCCAGTCTTTTGCTTCCTGCTGGTATACGTTATACCCGCAAACTTCTTTATCTCATCTGTCCGCGTAATTTTCTCGCTCACCCTTGCGCATTTGCTATAAATATATAACGCCTGATTAGTTATTCTAAACTTATCTGCGCTACTGTCCCACTCTTCCCCTTCTTGGTTTGTGGTCCTTTGTCACACCAGAGAGGTTAATTATTAGCTGGAATCTTGGCAATACGTAAACACAACGGATGTAGACAATGCCCGCGAAAGCATCGACCGCACAAGAGCTTTCGAATTTACTTTCGACCAGTCAGCGCTTAAATACATTCTTGTTAATGCGTATACGATGTTTCTAAGGTGTTCCTCACTGTTGCCAGGGTGACAGCTTAATCATAAACTAAGACCTCATTAGGGTAATTCTAAACTGCTTATTTGATTTCGCTGTTAGTGCACCATCGCTTTGGAGACAAGCTTTGGACAATGAAAGTTGCGAAACGCAACACCAGAAAAGCGAGGAAAAAAAAAAAGAGTATAGGAACGATCCAACGTTCCCACAATCTCGCACGGTTCTAATGAGACGACAGTCCTAAGAAACCAAACTCCCACACGCGCACACAAGCATATACAAAGCGAATGTCACGGAAGTCCTGCGCCGAAACACAAACACTCTGCACTATCTTGCCGCTGCTAGACGGCGTCGCAGTCGCACGGCGTTCGTTATTACGCAAGACGTTTTCGGAGCTTGCCTAGAGCTTACAAGAGAATGTAGAGGAGTGAGAGCGAAGAGAGATTCGTGGATCACTTTGTTCGGCTCGGTTCTCACGAACAAAAAAACCGCGTCTAAGCCCCACGCTCCGTGGTTGTTCCAAGAAAAGAGGGCGCGGGATGGAGGGGGGCGCTGCGGTCGCAAGGAGTGTGCGTACGCGGCTACACGAGAGCCGCGGGAGCGGAGTGTATCGAGTGTACACACGCTTGCAAGTGTGTACGCACGCTCGAGTTGTGACCCTGAGTGAATGTATACACAGATTTCATGGAGCGACCCATATAAGATAGATCAACGCCTCCTAGATTTCCCGTGCCTGCTGGATGAACGCGAAACGCCGGTCATCTATGGCGGCGCTACCTACGTAGGAATAAGGGTCTTTGTACTCGACCTTTGAGATCGAGAATTTTGGCGTTTGCTACTAATTTCAGAGGATGCCTTGCATTAAAAAAAGTTGCTTGTTGAATGACGGCGTCACTTACGTAGGGTTAATTATAATTACGCTTACGCCTCTTTAAAACTTTTTAACGTTATTTTTGAAGCATATAAGTTCCAAAAACGTAAAAACCTATTTGAAGACACCCCTACTTGAGTGGCGCCACCACCGTAGTTCCGACGACTACCGCTTCCAAAGTGACCGCCGATAATCCGGCAGGCACGGGAAATCTAGGAGGCGTTGGATAGATACAAGAACGCTCGACATAAGAACGACTTAAGATAGATATAAAAACGCTCGCTCGACGTGCAATGCCATTGACGTTGAAGTAAGCGGTGGTGCTCAAGAAAGAAGTCAGGTGGAAGTAAGCGAAGGCGTTAAAGTAAAAAGTGACGTTGCAGTAAACAGTGATGCTGAAGTAAAATGTGATACCGAAGAAACCGTGGCGTTAAGAGGCGATACTAATGTATACAATGTCACACTGCAGTAACAGTGGCGTTGAAGTAACAAGTGACGCTGCAGTAAGCAGTGATGTTGAACTAAGATGTGACACTGAAGTTACCGTGACGTTGAAGAAGCGATACTAATGTAAGATGTGACACTGAAGTAACCTTGGCGGCGTTGAAGTAACAATTGACATTAGTAAAGAGTGACGCAGCAGTAAACAGTGGTTCTGTAGTAATGTGATGTTGAAGTAACCGTAACGTTGAAGTAAACAGTAATACTGAAGTATGCAGTACGTGGCGCTGAAGTAAGCACGTACTTCGCGAGCGTCTTGCGAATGCGAGAGCATTTTAGCAAGCGGGACTGTGAACTACGCATTCAACTGTATCGGTGTTGCCCCTTTGGCTCTGATTCGTCCAGTAACGTGGCCAACTTCCCCTGCGTCACTACTCCTCGTCTACTAACTGTCTAACTGTCTCTCTAACCCCTCCTGCATTTCCACTGCAGTGGTCATCCACTGTACATACTCTGGCAGACCCAATAGACCAGGATAATCTTAACAGGTGATATGCCTTAAATCCTCTTATGAGAGTTGTTGGGGGGGGGGGGTCCTAAAAAGTACACGTTTACATGTTAGTTACTCAACTTGGGTTACTACGGTGGTACTGTAGGTAGTCAGCACGACGAACGCTCGACACCTGTAGGCTTGCTGTGACAAGGAAAGCTTTTCGGTGACTTTTGACTAATTTGCTCGAACCTCCCTCGTTCACTGTCATAACGTTTACGCTATGGGGATAAGGTTCACATGGGAGCAACTGCAACAGCAAATGGCCGCTAGACATCTCTAGACGTGATGGCATAACACGTAATACTATTCTGGCTAATGCGTCCCAGAGTCATCGATCGACAGACGAAAGCCACAAGTGCGTGAAAACAGGAGGCTTGTTTTTTGTCTTTTTTTTGTCTAGGGCACATTTAGCAGACGAAAAAACTGCCCAACAAAAGCAGACGACGCATGGTTTTAGTCGAACAGAAACAATATGGCATCTCAGATTGCCCGCCTTCGTCGGAAATGTCATCTTCCCACGCACCGGCTTTTTGAGAAAGAAAGAGAAGGGGGCGACTCCGATAATGCTGCGCGTGCACGCAACATGGAAATGGAAGAGGGTCACAGTGCAGGACTTGTTATTATTTTTTTTTCGGTTGTTGTCGACCACCCCCGCCAACAGACAATTTGTGTTCCCCATCTCGGGACAAAAATGCGCGGTAAACCACGGTGAGGGGGCGCTTTTTCGGGGGGACTGCGTCGCATCTGTCCACAGGGCGGCCCTGTTACAGATAACTCGCGTTCGCTTCATATCCAGCAGTCTTTTTTTTTTCTTTTTTTTTTTGCGCTCACTACCACCCACCCCTAACACTGGCTTGAGAGAGCGAAAGAGAGATTTGAGATTTTTGCACCCCGTACCAAATAGCGACCCGATGCCTGCCTGCTTGCCGTGTGCCTTGAGGGGGCGAAAAACGAGGCTCGAGTCTTTATTTTTAGCCCCTGGCCAAGCCAACCCACGAAGCCGTTAGCGCCACCATGCCGGTGGTTCGCAGTGCCCGACCGCTTGATGGCGCTTATGCTTCCAGTTGTGTGTACTTGTATATGAAACCTCTTTGGTGTTGTGGTGCCCTGCACTTCTTCTATCTCATAATATATATATATATATATATATATATATATATATATATATATATATATATATATATATATATATATATATATATATATACTGGCGCCCTCTGGTGACAACGGAGCGTGCTAACCGGCGGGAGCGTGAACACAGGGTGCAGACCCATAAGACAGAAATGCTTTACTTTTTCTATTTGCTTCGCCCTCACGGAGACATGAATCTCGGCGCGCAGTGGAACGAGGGAGCAAGCATCCCCATGACGATGCGACTGCCAGCGTTTCTTAATTACTTCTTTTTATGTTTTAGCTATCTTTCTGTTTACGGTTTTGTACCGCTATGGCTTATCATCGCGCTCATGCGTTTCAAGTGCGTCTTCCTTCTCCCCCTGTGAGTACTTCAACGTTTTTTTGTTTTGTTTTCATCTGCATCGCACGCGCGTGTCGTCTGCTACTTGTTTTGTGTCGTCTGCTCAACGTCTCAACCTCTCCCAATCCGTGTCGCTGCTCTCACTCTCTTTTTCTCATCGAAATCTGAAAAGGGACACTGTGGGAAATGCAGACACCGGCCGCGCGGTGGCGCGGCAAGCGGGGAACTTTCGAGACGTCGTAAACAAGACTTCGCGAACCGCGAACGCGGGTCTTTAGCCCCGCAAGACCTCCATCTTGACACTTCGCGTTGTTGCTGTGTGTTTTCATTCGCAACTTCTACTTTTTACTTTAATCTGCGAGACTGCGCGGGGGTGACAGGGGTGGTCGTAAGCTCGTCTCCGCGAGAAATCTCGTTAAAAGGCAGACGAAAACTTAATGCACGAGGTGTCGTCTGCTAGCCCCTCATGCCATAGCAGACGCCCACTCCTTTAACGAGCGCCGGGGTCCTTCGAAAAGTCAAGCACTGTGTGGAATGGCACTAAAGAATAGCACTAAATCTTGCGTCCATGAACTCGGGGTAATCAAATATATACATTACGACCGTTTGGTTAAAGACATTGCAACGAAGACAGTCGACATCTTTAGAAATAAACGATTTAATATGCCCTTCGAAGCCGTAAAATCAGGGTGAACAGTGGAAGTGCCTAAGACTGGCTGGCCGACGTTTCGATAGGAGGACCTATATCTTTCGGCCTTTGAAAAAAATAGGTCCTCCTATCGAAACGTCGGCCAGCCCGCCTGAGGCACGTCCACTGTTCACCCTTATTTTCCCACTACGTTGTTTCCATCTGTCGGCTCCCATCTAGATTTTGGATTTCTTTGAAGCGGGTATGGTATGGACGGATGGATGGACACGTGGAGCGGGTATGTGCCACAGAGGATGAGAGATGGCGGTACTTGGAGTGTTCACTAGGTGGACGCACGGACAGACAGACAGACAGACAGACTAGAAGACGGATTGACAGATGTACGCATGGGCAGACGGATGGGGGCATTGATGGTCGCACGGATGGTCGCACGGACGGACGGAAGAACCAACGGACGGACAGAAGCACGGACGGGCTGATGGACGCTTCGCCTCACTCTTCATAATTCACTCCGTGGATATGCTGTGATTTTTTATGGATTATTTAGTAAAGTTAGCTCACGAAATAAAGTCGGCCAGCAACTCTGCACAAGAAGGCGTTTTGGAATGACATAGCATTCATTGACATTTGGTCTTTATAGTAAGAGAAATATATAAGCTCCCGTCTGCTAATCATTGGTGTAGGAGACGGCAAACTACAACCACAGGCAATATTCAGTTCAATATATTGCCTTAAAGGAACGATTCGGTGAGGGACTTTACATACAAGGGCTAGGGCTTTTATTTAGGTGAATAAAAAAGCAGGGATGATTACTTCAGTATTGTATGTATTTAGAATGTAAGACCATTTGTGAATTCCTCCTCTTTATTTTCTTTCCGGCTGTCACTATGTTACAAAAAAAGGGGGGTTGCTTACCACAAGTGGAAGTACTCACATCGAAGTCCCATTTACGAGCAGGCACTGTCGTTGACTGATTGACTCAGTGAATGTGTGACATGAAATTACGCGGAAGTATACGACGTGTATTAGCTGCGTATATCGTCTCTCTACCTAAAAACAGGGGAGCCCTTCTCTTGTCTTTGAGCACGTGAATAAAGCCGCTTTACAAAAACAGCTTGGCAGCAAATGGAGCTGAGCATGAAGAACTCAATGAATAATGCACTGAAGTGTAGTTTCGGGTTTGACGGCGTTCGAATCGATGCCGACAGTTTAAACGTTTCGTGGACGAGACGAAATTGACCCACTCACCGAAATCGCTGGAGCAGTAGTGATGCAGCAGTTCCCTGTCTGTGCATGGCCTGCATTCTGCAAAAGATAAAAAAAAATAATGATTACAGTCAGACAATATAAAGAATCCGTTCCACATAGACCAGCATAATTGTTCCTAGATTTAGCGGGTGTCAGGAAGTTGAAGTTGATTGCGATGTCATGGCACAGTGCATAAGTGCTACAGGAGCAAGACCCAAAATGATAGATAAAGACCTTCCAAATAATGTTTTACGGCATTCTACAAAACTTTATCTGTCACCCCTCCACCATCATTCAGTCCCTTTTGCCCCCCATACTGCTATCTTTACTTCTTATACGACACGACGATAACAGCAAAAACATAAAACAGAAGAAAATAGAAACAGGCAGACAGAAGGCTTTCTCTGCAACAGCGATATCGAACTCGAATGAAGTGCGTTGTTTTTTCGAACGACCCCAAATAGATCCGTCACGAGTTTCTCTTCGGGGCCGCTTTCCCTTTCTATAAATAGGGCTCGATACGAAACAGCTCGTGGACAGGAACGACCATTTTTCTGCAAACCCACTACTATCATGGGAGTGTACCATGCTGAGTGCTTGTGGATCACCAAGGATGGTAATTTTATTTCTGTGCGGAGGCAGTAAATTCTGGCATTTTGGCATTGCAGGCGAAAAAAAAAAATAATGGAATTCCGCAAGCAGACGACACTCGAAAGAAGGCACGTGGTACATTTCCCTATGACGCCGGACACAAAGACAGACGGACGCACCAGAAATACAATATAGGACACAAATCATTAAAGCCGGCCACGACACATGAGTTATGCAAGGATAAGCGAGACGGGTTATAACGTAATGCAGAAGCAAAAACGGAGGAAAAATCAAATAAGCCGCATGTAAGAAACATGTTGGTTGCGAGTAGTGGGTCACTGCTGCATAATAGACAGGAAAGTGCGCGTGCGCGTGGTGAGAAAAATAAATGCAATATACACGGAAGGCGACGGCTTAGCGGCTTAGTATTCGAAGCAGACGCTCATCTGAAAGCCTTGCAGACGACACAAAAGAAGCAGAAGGTCAAGACGAGGTGAAAGCCTGCCGCAGTGAAAGTCAAAAAACGAGCCAAACGAACCTTCTTAGAAACAAATGAACAAACAAACAAGGTTTCAATCTCGTCCTAAAGTTGAATTACCTTCGACGTGTTTGGATCGATCGCAACGGTGAGACGTCGGAAATTATGTAAAGAATGGTCTCCGAAGACGAAGAAGGTGTCCTCATATATACCCGAAGCAGAATTGACGAAAATAAAAAATACTATAGATGAAAGTCGCAGAATACTACATATATAGCCGAGCCCCGCCGCGGTGGTCTAGTGGCTAAGGTACTCGGCTGCTGACCCGCAGGTCGCGGGTTGACATCCCGGCTGCGGCGGCTTCATTTCCGATGGAGGCGGAAATGTTGGAGGCCCGTGTGCTCAGATTTGGGTGCACGTTAAAGAACCCCAGGTGGTCGAAATTTCCGGAGCCCTCCGCTACGGCGTCTTTCATAATCAAATGGTGGTTTTGGGACGTTAAACCCCACAAATCAATCAATACATATATAGCCGACGAAAAAGGAAAAGGGCAGCAAAAGCAGAGTACAACTATCGTGAGTGCGTGGACGATACTGCAAAACGACAAAACTGTAGATCAAAATGCTGAAGACGACAGCAGACGAATATAAGAACTGAACACGACGTGCAAAAAGGCGGAGGCCACTGTCGCGAGCTGCAGCAAATGACAAAACTTCAGATGAAATATGCAGAAGATGACAGCAGACAAAAATAATGACAGAAGACAACATACAGTATGAAAGCAGAAGAACACTCGCGTGATGCAGCAGACGACAAAACTTCAGATGAAATATGCACAAGACGACAGCAGACAAAAATAAAGACAGCAGACGACGTATAGAACGAAAGCAGAAGACCACACTCGCGTGGCGCAGCAGACGACAAAACTTCAGACGAAAGATGGAGAATACGGCAGCAGAAGACAACAGCAAGCGATATATAAAAGCAGAAGGACAACTTTCGCGAGTGCAGCAGACGATACTGCGGAAGGACAAAACTATGGCTTGCAGCCGCGTTCCACTGGCTTCGGGCCGAACGTGCAGACCGAGCCGATGGTCGACCTCGATTCCGGACGACCCGCGCGAGCTGGCTTTCGTTCGATTTTTCATGCGCCATACACCGGTTGACCTCGCACGCAAGCACGGCGCCGCGTCCAGGGACTTCACGAATAGGGACGCCGTGTGCGGCGTCTTGAAGCGCGGCGGGCGGGCGAGCGTGAACCGCCGAAGGGGAACCAGTTTTCGGTTTCTCTATAACGGACCCAGCACGCATCGCTGCCCCCCAGTTCGCTTTCTCTAGCGCACTAGCTTCTCTCTTTTTTTCACGGTTCTTAATGTTTTTTTTTTTGTTTTTAAAGGACCCACGTTCGATCGTATTCGAACTTCCCTTCCGTAGTGGCACCGGGTCACGAAGTTTTCTTCCTGCCAGGTCTAGAGAAGTATACTTCGGCCAATGTATAACGCACACGTGCAGCATAAGACGGGACGTTTTCGTCTGTTACACCTGTTTCAAGCTTGGTTACTGCGTAACGCGCTCCTAATGAACAGCACTTCTGGCAATATGCGAGGAAGCAGACGATTATTTTTGTGTGTTCGTCGTCTGCTTCGGTTGTACCAGACGTACGTCTTATGTTCTTGCATCTGCTTAGCTTCACGAATCCGCAATACAAGAATAAAATAAAATAAACTTAGTTTTTTGGCAACACGTGGGACGGAAGATGACTGAAATTTCGGGCGTCTGCCAGCTTTGACTGTTCTACAAGCCTTCGCCTGTAAGGTAACGCGTGAAAAGCAGAATAGACAAAATGTTTTCGTCTGTTGCACCTGTTTCAAGGTGGGTTACTGCGCAACGCATTCCTAATGAAGAACTCTTCTGGTAGTGTGCGGAAAGGCAGAGGATTAGTATTATGAGTTCGTCTCCTGCATCAGCTCTTCCGGAAGTCTTTGTCTCTTGCTTCAAGGTTGACTGTTGCGTAACACATTCTCAGTGGATAAAAAAACCTTCTGGTCAACCAACAAATGGGACAGCAGACGACTTAAGTATCGTGTTACTCTGCTTCGTCTGAAGCTTAGTGACACACAATGCGTTCCCAATAAAAAAAAAACACGCTTATGGGGGCCGCAGACGATAGTAATATAGCGCGTGCCCATAGTTACTGCGATACCTTATTTATACACAACTTACACATTCTGAAATAAAAAAAAAACAACGACCAGGGAAAAGTGCACATGGCATGAAGACGGCTACAAATGCGAGCAGAGGTCTGCGAATGCGTCTACTCGAACCGCTCCAAGCTTAGAAGTGTGGCAGTTTGGGCTAGTTGGTATGACATGACGATAGTTATAGCACGAGAACAGAACGACGAGTCTCTTTGCCTTCGTTCTGTTCTCGCGCTATAACTGTCGTTGCTCCAAGCTGGAAAGACTGCGGACGAAGAATGGAGAAAACAGCAGCAGATGAAAAAAAAAGACTGCAGTAGATAGTTGCAGCTATAGAAGACAACTGTATCGTGAGTGCAGAAGATGATACTGATGAGAAACGAAAATGCAGATGAAACATGCTGAAGACGGCAGCAGAAAACATTCATTTCAGTTCTTTTTCATCGAAGGGGCAGTGACGACACGATGACGTGAGTGGTCAGATGAAAAGACGCAAGGCGCGAAACACCTCTGTTAAGATTTTTGTTATCTCTTTGTCGGCGCTATTCTGCAAGCCGGTTCTGCTAGCGCGTTAATAACAAAAGCAGACGATAACATCGATGACCTTCCTTTCCCGCCTTCTTTTTGGGGGCTCGCATATGTTAGAAGCGTTCCTGATTCCCATTTCTGACGTGGGTGTGCAGTTAAGCCAAGATTTGTTTTTTTGAGAACGCCACTAGAGCGCCATTGGCGGGAGAGCTGGCGTTCACGCAAGTCACGATTCCCATTATGAGAAACAGGCTGCCCACGACGGCACAGGGAAATGGAAATGAATCCATGGTAAGTCTCTTGGTGCTGCAGCCAATGGTCCTGGTTTATTTAGAACGCCCTCAACGAGCAAGCATGTTCTGGCATTAGAAAAAAATGTTTGCACAACCAGATTCACTCACACATGTGCGATCCTGGAATCCTTCATTTCTTTTGGTGCAGAGTCTGTAGAAAGCTGTAACAGCAACGTCAGGCGTTTCAAACGCAGCGTAAAAAGAAGTAAATATGATAGATATATTTTTGCGATGGTCATACCGGCGTGTTCCATCCCACCGGGTTCTTTCGCTTAATCACCGACGCCTCGTTGTATACGGTCACTTGGATCAAGTGATATTCAACCAATTTTGCCAGAGCCATGCAACAAGTGGTTACCAGATGAGTAGGCGCATCTTGATAGCGTGGCGATTACTCAAGCCAGGAGGAGGGATTACGCAAAAGCTAGTTAATCCGCTCACAGTATACACGAGGAACCGGTACTAACCAAAAGATCCGTCGCGATTAACTCGCGCCAGCTTAGAAACGCGATGCTATCACACATCCTGAATACGGGGCCAGCTAGCGCACGTATATGGTCGCTTCCTGGAGATGACAAAGGCTAACAAAAAAAAAGGATAACGCGTTTCAACCAGTTGGTTCGTGTGCAATGTATGTGTTAGTGCTGTTGAAGATGGGATGGCTTGCGAAGACCACCGTGCTCAATCAATCCGTGCTCGCTTTGAAAGTGTCAAGTCTACAGCGGTATGAAAATGAAAACAAGCGCGAGCGAATGAAGAGGATCAGAGAAAGTTGAGGAAAGGGAAAGACGCGGTTTCGTCTGTTAAAGATGCGTTCCGCTAACAATGAAACGTATGGCAAACTGGTAACGCGACTTTCAATAACAATTTCACCGTATCAAATCTTGGAACGGAACAGGTATACGGAGAAAGAACAAGACGGGTCTATTTCCTAGTCACGAACTCGATACAGTTCGTAGTTCTCTTAACCTCGGGTCTTACACCAAGCCGTTAGTATGTATCGATTATCAAGAAGAGCGAAACCCGTTTCATCGACATCGGGAGCAGACACTATAGGCTACAGACTACAGAAGGCACGAACGGGTACCAGACTATAAATAAAGGAACTAGCGTACCATATCAAGCGCAGGCGAGTCCACGGAAAGACGTGTCGTGCAGAATGCTAATGCGTCTGTACGACGCGCAGAACACGTTATGTACCGTGCATTAGAGACTACACCATCAGAGCAGTGCATTTGCAGGATCCAGACGCCCCTCAGGCGATATGTACTTTAGCTGCGAAGAAGGCGACTCCAGGTCGCAGTGATGTGCTCGTCGTTGAGATAGGGGGGCACCCACTGCGTCTTGTTTTTGCGATGTCTCCAGTCAGCTTCATTACCAAAACTCGCACGTCTCATCAGATGGCGCCTTTATTCGCTTTTGAGTCCATAAAAGTAAGCGTCAATACGGTGTGGTAAGCCCTAAAAGCTTCCAATTGTCGTCTGTCTGTCCAAACAGGTGCGCAGTCGGGAGCAGAGAACTAAAGTACAACTGTCAAAACACGATTTGTCATCGGCAGGACATTTACAAGTGCAGTTGCGCGAAGCTTTGGAAAGAACGTAGTTGGGAAATCAAACAGAAAGCATGAAGGAGAAAACTGTCTTTAACGGTCCCCGAAGACCCACCGCACGAGGGCGCCACCCTTAGTGAAGAAAGCGGGAGCAGACGATGTATCGGGTGTCGTCTGCTCTCGACGTCTGTCGCGGGGCTGCCGTATAAGTTGGCCGCGAAAAGGAACGCGCCCTTTCAGAGAAGCATAAAAAATAACGGACATGTGCCGCACATGTGTTCACGGTTACGACTAAGGCCTTGAAAAACAGAAGCAGCATCACTTAGTGCGACGGCGAATCACATACACAACCCGTCGTGGTCATGGGAACAGGGTGCAGCACAAACGATGAACCAAGTCTGTTACTCTGTGTAATTAGGCGGCAATCGTCCTGCAGTTGCCTGCTTAAAGGTCACGTGAAGTGACGTCACAAAGCCTGAGTGCTTTTTGCTCTACGGAGTTCACACAATAGGCACCAGCAAATTCCATTCATGAACCTTTGAATCAACGCTGCAAAGACATATGTTAAGTTCGTCTTGCATGCATGCAACGGTGGGAAGGCTCGTCCGCAGTTTCGTAACTCTCAAGATGGCCGCTCGCACACCATTAGCTCAACGAGCAAACAGTCGTTCGTTTCAGTGAAATAATTTTTCGATCCCTGCTAGGTAATTGTTGGGAACCTTTTGTGCATTTGAGAACAATTAAGCCTCGACCTCAGGTTGTTTACAGCATTTTTTTTCTTTTCAGGGCGTCTCGAACTACAGTGCCGCAATTACCGCTACAGACAAATGGTGCTAGTGCCTAAAGACTAGCAAGATGGTGTTCAAAAAAAAAAGATCAATTATTTACGTTCGTTTCCCGCTCGGAGGCAGGTACAAGATTTTCGAAGCGCACACAACATTAATCAGTGTTCTCTGCCGAAATGAACAGCGGCAGCTATTTGTGTTCTTTTTTTACCTGATGTTGCAATGATATGCTTTGGTGCATTAGTCTCACGAAGTGGTTCAGAAACTTCCGCTGTACAACAAGTGCCGACAGAACAGAAAAAAAAAACATGGTAAACTTCAAACAGCACGCCTTCTGTTCCTTCTTTCTTTCGCCTAAGTCGTTCACTTGTCACTACTTAAAAAGCGAGGCCATTATGGCGAAGATCCGACGCATGCGCGCTGTCAGATGTCGTCTGGCAACGAGGCCTCGTGTGAAACGTAAACAAGTACAGAAAGCTAAGTAGAGCGGAGGAGGCAGACGACAGTTACGTAAAAAAATAAAATGAAAAAGAAATTCAACGTAACACAAAGAAAAGCCGGCACCCGGTCGACGAGCAAGGGCAGACACCCTGAGGCGAGCATTACGCGCGCCATGAGGGTAAGATGACACTTTCAAGATGGCCGCCGCCTGAGTAGGGACCGACATTTCCTTTCGTCTGTTTCAGCTGTTGTCTGTTTCATTGCTTACTTCTGGAGAAAATGGCTCCTCGCTAAACCATCTCGCTGGCTGACGAGGAGGTGAGGAAGGTTCATAGATGGCCGTCTGGCAACGCGTCGTCTGCTCTTCTTGACCCCGTCTGCTATAGCTGATTCGTAAGCCTATATTAGACAGTCTGCTGTTGAGGCCTAAAACGAGTGAGCGTGAACTGCCTTCCTTTTAAGTGCACAATGCGTTCCACGTATGAGCTGCGCTAAAGCACCCTGCCCCTATTGTTCTAGAGGGACCTAAAAACGAGGCCTCATTATCGTCATTTATCAAGACGCGACGTGTGTGATCATGAAAGCGCACAATTCTGGGGAAGGACTGCGAGTCTGCTCTTTGTCGATTTGTTCCTGTCGCTGATATTGAGGATGATGAATGCGACCACGTTAAATATGCGTGCTCAAGCAGGAAAAAAAATGAGAGAGAAATGAAAGCTGGTGAACCGCTATTTTCCGTGCGGAAGGTGTATAATTATAAATACCATTCACTTGGGAGAAAATTACAGCTTCTGAGAATTCCACTACACCAAGGGAACACACCGCATTGTTTCAATCACTCGTTTAACAGTTGAAAACTATAATGCGCCAATATAATTTTCGCAACCTTCCTTGAGAGCCGGTCATTTTAGGGATCTGGCGTGTTTTTTCCAAAGTCGTCTGCTCATATAGAGAAACGTACTTGCGTATGCAATGAAGCAAAACGCTTCATCTGCAACAAAGCGTGCAGGCAGACGGCATTACACGAAGCGCGGAAGTACGGCAGGCAGACCACATCGAGAAACCTTTGGTGCATATTTCTCCGTGGTATGTGTCCGCGTGCATCATGTGTATGCTTGCGGTACTTCTGCCTTCGGTGCAATGTCTTCTGCCTGCGCACTAAAGCTTTTAATATATGAAACATTTGTATGCTTCTCCGTGGTCTGCTTGCGATACTTTTGCACTTTGTGTAGTGTCGCCCACCAACGCACTAAAACCTTTCACAGACGAAACATTTGGTGCATGATTCTCTGTGGTCTGCTTGTGGTACTTCTGCACTTTGTGCAATGTCGTCTGCCTGCTCAATAAATTTTTTAGAAGACGAAACATTCGCGCTGAGTTTCCAGCAGACACTTAAGAGCAGCAGCGATGCAGTTTCTGCTATTTAAGATATGTCAATCGTTTCAACGGTGTATGTAATAATTCGGCAGCCAATCGAGTCCATAGGCAAGTGTTCCTGCATTTGTACCTATTTCACTATTTTTTCCCAGACATAAAGGAATGGGATAAACCGAGAATGCCCAAGTGCCGCGAAAAAAGTGTCTATGCGCTTGTGCGGAGGGGTAATTTCTCTTCCTTTTCATCGCTGACGGTCGGTCCGTGCTTCAGAAACGTGAAGGGCGGTGGCGCACGTGTGCGGAGGGCGGGGAAACGGTGCACGGGCAGGAAGATAAAGAGAAGGGAACTGAAATAAAGGAAAAAAATCAGAAGCAGTAAAATTAACAGCAAAAACGGCCCAAAACTTGCTTTCCTTTCACTCCCCCGTAGAAGCGTCCGCCCCAAGAAACACCCCACCAACTCAGTGTTGCCCGCGGTTCAGTGAGGGTCAGAACGAGAGAGAAAATCTGAACAGCGGGGCTAACCCAAAGCGTGCATGCAAGGAGGCCCTATGCTACAGACAAAAAAGCAGACGAAAAAGTAGGCAACAGCCGATACGGTATGGTGGTAGGGGAGGGAGTATCGCAAAAAGAGAAAGGGCACGGGGAAAGAGTGACGAAGAAAGAGCAGACGACACGCTCGGTGAATCGTCTGCAACCAAGAAAAACAGACGACAAAAAAGGAATAACTAGAAAACTAAAGCCGACGAAGTGCAGTAAAGTGGAAGTACAGGGCTGCGAAGTACAGCGAACGGAATGCTAAAGCGAGCGGCAAAACGAGAGGAATTTCAGGGTGCGGACTGCGGCACTTACAGGGCCGAGCGTCTGGCGCGTCGAAGAAAACAACAAAAACAATGGAAGAATAACCCACTGGCTTTCATTTTTGCTCATTTTCGTCTTCGGTGTGCGAGAGAGCGGCCATTTTCGGTTCTTTGAAGCGATTGCCTCGTCCGCCCTGCCCCCGGAGCACATCCTGGCCGAGTTTCCCGCTCGAACTGCCCTCGTCTCTCTGTAGTATTGAAGAAAAATACATTTATAAACACGAGCGAAGTTCAAAATGCCACGCGACTGAGAAAAAGAGATGACAACTAAAGAGTGAACCCCGCTAATAACGCCAAATAACACCGTACCGTGTTGCCACCTAGCGGACTCTTAGAGGAGGTGGGGGGTTTCGGCAGGAAATCCGCGGCTGCTTCCCCTTTTTTTCTGCTTGCTGTGTGCAGTAGTTCTCCCTTTAGCTTATAAGGTCTGCAGGGAAGGGGGGAGAGGGGCTTGAATACGGGTGTGTGGAGAAGGATCTGAGACGGGCCGGACATGTTTGCAAACTGCGAGAGTGGCGGTGCGTCAGTGGTGTGTTTTAGAGCGAGGCATTCTTGGGGCCGCTCCCTTGAAGATTCCAGGGCCAGTGATGCGTGGACACCGTGACCAGATGGCGAGTGGCTGTGCAACGGTAATAACGGTAACGAGACTGAACAATGAACAGGGAGGGCTTCGGATGTGACGGATAGATTGAGCTCATTTCCGGTGTAACAACAAGTGGACAGCTCTACCGCCGTATATACTACGCAAAAGTTTCCCTTGCTTACAAAGCCATATGTACAATTGAAGCGTAATCTTTCATTCTTAAGGACAAAATTATTTCGAACGTTCTTTTGAAGCAGAGACCCTGAAACATAAAACTTGCTTATTCTGTTCATGTTGTACGGGCTGGCAAGTTTCATTAAAGCACGAATTGATTGCAGTAGCCAAAGTAGAAGTGCAGGACAAAACCGCGGTGGTTAGATGACGTTGGTCAAGCCACAGGGAAAGGTCTCGGTCAACTTAAAGAGATGTCATGAAACTTACTTCTCTGGCGCTCATCTATATGGATGCAGTGAAATAGCGGTCGTCTGCGATACGATTGTGTTTAACATCAGAACACATATTTCATATTATGTTTTTAAAAACAGCGACTGCCCTGTGTAGGCATATTCAATTCAGACGGGGGTCACTGTTTAAGAAAAGTTGTTATCGCTGACATATATATTGATGCAACCAGACGAAACTCATATTGTGTCTTGAGCGAATAATCCCTATTGGGATTGGCAGTATATGTAAATAAATAAAAAAAATAAAAAACGCAAGCTCTCAGACGTATACACCACGCTTTACACGGTGGTGGTTTCTTTGGCGAAACGTCTCCTCGGCAATGACATAGAGCCTGGCAAGAACGCCCCGCATCACAAAGGGCATTCATTCAAGGTAGCCGCAACGACCTCCATGCAGGCGGGCGGGAAATAGATGAAACTGTCAACTCTTCAACGTCTGACAACCGGCCAAATAGCCGGCGCGCGTGGCCAGACCACCGTGGACCACGTCCCAGCACTCCTCCTCTCAAGTTCGGGGGTGGCCCGTCGCTCAAGAAAGGGTCCGCAACGCCAATCCAATTAAACGCCGCTCTAAGGCCACGTTGTGGTGTCTTGTTGTCCAAGCTAAGTCTACCGGCTGTCCGCAAAGCTCGCCCATTCCTTTGTCCTCGACAGCCGCAAAGTATACCGTTTGGCACGCATCCTCAAACTCCCCACTTTGACCGCTCAGCCATCGCTAATACCCAATCACCGCACGCTTCAACCCAACAATAACAGCAGAATATATCCAGAAGAAGGGCGAGGGAGCGTAGCTGTCGTGTTCCCGGAAGGCGAGGCGTTCCGGAAACAGACGACACCGTTGTGGCCGGGACACACATCGCTTTGGGAAGCAACAGCTTAGCGTATACTAGAAGAACCCTTCGAGTACACTCTAACAAGGCCAAACCACGCCAAACAAAAGGACCACCACGGTGTACAGCCAGAGGTTTCTCAGGCAGCGCGTGGAAACGCATCGGTTCGGGTGAAATGGGCAGGTCTGCGCAGGAAAGGCGGGCGTTTCCCTACGTGGCTGAAAGACGCAAGTTGTCACAGGCAGCTCTGAGGTTTCTTTTGTGGCAGAGATCGGTGAGCGATTGAGCGAGACAGGAAGAATGTTTGGCGATAAAAAAAAACAGCGAAGGTTGTGTGCAACGGAGACCACACTGGCAAAAACGATTTGCTCGTAATTTGACCGCCGCAGAAAAGCAGACGACGATCTTCGAACGGAGGGAGAAAGGAGAAGCAGACGACACACAAGGCGTCACTGTCTTCTTTCGCAGAAGACAGCGACGCCATCTACTGGGAACGTTTCATGGCGGAAAAGCAACGAACAAGCCGCGAAGCTGAGTGAAGAGAAGCCGGGGTTTCTTCGTGTTGTCGCTACGATCCCGGACATGGCCAGGGAGACGACCGCAAGAACGGGGTTTCGAACTTCCGATTAAAAAGAAAGGTCGGGAAAGTGAGGGACGGACTTCAAAGAAAGAAAATCGTCTGCAAAAGAAAGCAGACGACAGCGCAAAACGGCGAGTCTGCATTATTACGCACCGACAACAGCGCCGCGATTGGGAAAACGCGGGAAACTGCTTTCGAAAAGCTTTCTTGCCGACGTCGTTCGGAATCTCCCTGTGGTTTTGGCCCCGGGCGTTTCGGGGACATCCAATTAGGCTGAAGAACGCCGCCATTATCGGCAACCATGGGGTCGTAAGAAGCAAAGCTACAGCACCCAAGCAACCACTGAAAAGAAAGACGGGTCCATCTTTTACGAGTTTTTAGGGATGGGCGTGGAAGCTCTTGTTGGGGTTGTCGTCGTTATAGTGGACGGGGTGAAAAAAAAACGCGGTGCCCTTTATTGTGGGCCTGAGTGGCTTCTGCTGCAGTGATTAGAGGCACTAAAGAGAGCGGGAAAGGGACAACAAAATAGATGGTTCCCTTTTCTAAAAAGGCTCCCCCCTATCCCCCGCTGCGACGACAATACTGCGGGATATGCTGGTCGTTACGGACAGACCCACTGGGGGTTATGCTAAGTGCTTTCAAATTGGGGTCTCACCGATCCCCATCCACCAAGTTCGCGTATAGTGTCGGCGATTGGTCACGTTTGTAACAATGCACACTGAGCCTGACATCTTAATCGGTTTCTTTGTTCGTACACTGTCTGGGATTATCTTGGGCTTTTTGCCTGAGTAATAAACGCGTGCCGTTTGGGCCGCTCAGTGCATTTTCGCCTTACTACATGGTTTGAAGTGTCCTTTCGTTATTACGATAACATGGCTTTGATACTGACGACAATGCACTTAAGAAAATAAAAGCCCGAGGACAGGGTGTCAGGGCGTTAGTAGCCCAGAATTCAAATCTTCATCCCATATTTAGTAACAAATGCAGGCAATGTTTGGTCGTTTTGGCTGAGGTTGAGCAAACTACACAGAAATGGAAGTTTGTAGCGGAAGAAAACCATCCACAAACTTATACCGGGGATTGCATCGACTGCAACGCAGTTTGGACGGTCGACACACTCCCCCACCTGCTGGTTAGCGACAATAGGTGACGTCATCATGCGAACACGTGGCGTGCAAACGTGCGGCTTCTCACACGACGGGACTGGCAACAAGGGCAATTCGCGATGACATCAGTCGATGTCACGTGTCAGAGACGCACGCGGCGAGAGCGTGGCAAACAGAGGCTATTGTGCCTAAGTACGAACAAACACAGCGATTCAATTACGTTATCTCCACTTTCCAAATGGCTGCTCCATCCTCTCCACTCTCTGCGTCCACTAGCCGCAGAACAAAGGGAGGGCTTGACCGCATCACCCCGTTTTCGTTTTGTTCTGTTTTCGACCGGTTAAGCACATCAGGTCCGGTTGGTCGCGTGTCGTAAGCGTGACCGTCCGCTCCTCCCTCGACCAGACAAAAGAATGCACCGCTTCTCTTCTCGCTGAATCCCGCGAGCAAAAACGAGATATCGCGTTGGCACGTGTCTAGAGTTCCATTCTTTTTGTTTTTCCTTTTGCGGCCTTCCCCACTATCCCTCCGTACATGAGAGCGCCGCAAAGCACCATCCAGTAGCTTTATGGTATTCAAGCGATTGTACCACGGCAGACGTTTACGTGCCAAAGGGACCGCGTTTGTTCGTCATTCGTTCCGCTAGGGAGCAGACGATCAGCGCCGCCCGACGCGTCACCGTCTGCTCTGTCTCACGTTAAGAACACCCCGAGAGAAAAACGAGATCCGGCGTGGTGACGCGTGGCGCCTGCATTCAGTGGAACCTGCCATCGCGCGTCTGCTTCGCGGGCGATCAAAAGCGCGCACACAAGACTCACGTGCCAACGGCAGTGGCCAGTCTCTCTCTCTCCCTCTTTTCCCTGCTTTTCCTTCACTTAGTGCGATCGCGCAGACGACACTTGTCGCGTGTCGTCTGCTCGGTTTCTCGCTTCACCCCGCCAGCGAAAGCGAGATCTCGTGCGATGATGACACGAGCCCTCCCGCATTTGTCTACTTCGCTGGCGATTAAAAGCAGACCCGCACAGTCTGTCAGGCGCCACTGGTCACGACCGGTTTAAGCTTACTCCTTTTAATCGAGCAGACGCCCCGGCGACACGCGACAGGGTCGTTTGCTCAGTTTCTCGCTTAAACTCGAGCGCATAAACGAGATTTAGAGTGATGACGACGCGTGCCTCCCGGTGCATTTGTAGTCCGCATTGTACTAAGCCGCTTCGAAAACAGCGTGAATTAATGATTGATTGATATGTGTGCTTTCACGTCCCAAAACCACCGTACCATTATTTGAGACGTCGTAATGGAAGGCTCCGGAAATTTCGACCGCTTGGGGTTCTTTAACGTGCACCCACATCCGAGCACACGGGCCTACATCATTTTCGCCTCCATCGAAAATGCAGCCGGCGCGATTCGGGTCAGCAGCCGAGTGCCTTAGCCACTAGACCACCACGGCGGGTCGAGACCAGTATGAAGAATTCAATGCATGCGCGCCATGTTGTCACACGCTAACAGCCAATGCCGGTGTTTGTTCGCTCCACGGTCGAACAGACGATACAGATGTCGCGTGTCGTCTGCTCGCGGTTTCTCGCTGAAATCAAAACGAGATCCCTAGCGATGACGCTCGCGCCTGAGCATTTCTACCATCTGCTTTTTTTTTCTTTTTTTTCTCGAGCCGTTTCTTACATGCAGCCCCGCACCGCGAGACGTCATTCTTTGCATCCGGGTCGGGAAGGTAGATTCTGCCATGTTTGTTGATGTTTTTAACCCAACCCCAACAAATGCGCCGCTTTGACGGCGTCGGCTCTTTGTTTTCTTTTTTTCTCTCTCTTAACTCCCCTTATGTATACGCCTGCCTGTCATCAACTGCGTCCCTCCCATCCCTACGCTCACGCGAGCTGTTTGCATGGACGAATGAGTCATGGACGCTTTTGATGTCGTCGCCGGCGCTCATGGGAACGGTCAACGGAGCGAATGAACAGGCCGCCGAGGCGGCGGCCGCAGTGCGCGCGTTTTATGGCCGAGCGACGCGCAAAGGCCACGTATGCTCGTAAAGTGTTCGAAGTCATATGCATAAGCGTATGCGTAAAAAACACAGTGGTTCGCCGAGTCGTGGCACACACACACAGGTTCCCATGGCTGTTCGGTAAAGGACACAAATAAACTGTCCCAGATAGATAGATAGATAGATAGATAGATAGATAGATAGATAGATAGATAGATAGATAGATAGATAGATAGATAGATAGATAGATAGATAGATAGATAGATAGATAGATAGATAGATAGATAGATAGATAGATAGTAGATAGATAGATAGATAGATAGATAGATAGATAGATAGATAGATAGATAGATAGATAGATAGATAGATAGATAGATAGATAGATAGATAGATAGATAGATAGATAGATAGATAGATAGATAGATAGATAGATAGATAGATAGATAGATAGCTAGATAGATAGATAGATCATAGATAGATCGATCGATAGATCAGCTCGATATAGATAGATAGAATAGATAGATAGATAGATCTGTGCGGACGACATCGACCCCTTTTGACGAAAACATTCTCATTTCGTCCGAAACTCTTAGTTTAGGGTACTTTTATAGTTGCGACTAATTGTGTATACGCTCACGTCGTACACTTTCAGACTCTTCGCGCGCCTTTTGTTTTATTACCATGCATTTTCTCACGTAGAAAAGTGCTGGCTAGCTTTCGGTATTCTGGAAAGGTAATTTGCCGTCAGTGTACGAGAAAATTGTCCTTTTTTTTCGTTAGCTATTGTTGAAATAGAGAAGCTTCTGGTACAACGTTGTGTAAGCACTGCGCTTTTGCTCTGCACGTAACTCAGGTCGAACTCGGCAACGTACACACACACACACATTTAGTAAATCCACGAATGCGCGTTTATTGCATGCAGCAGTGGCAGTATACGCCCGAAGAACCACCTCCACCACCGCCCCACATACGAAGCTCGGGGGGATGGACGCGCTCGCGATACTTGGGAGCCGCTACACGCACAAGCAGGGACGCTTAGGCGAGCGATTCGAGAAAACAGGTTTCTCCGTGCGCCGCTCACCTCGCAACAGCCGAGCAACGCACGACTGCGGTCTCTTGCAGGAGTGAACTGCGGAACCACGGAGCAAGCCGATAGCCCCGCCGCGGTGGTCTAGTGGCTAAGGTACTCGGCTGCTGACCCGCAGGTCGCGGTATCGAATCCCAGCTGCGGCGGCTGCATTTCCGATGGAGGCGGAAGTGTTGTAGGCCCGTGTGCTCAGATTTGGGTGCACGTTAAAGAACCCCAGGTGATCGAAATTTCCGGAGCCCTCCACTATGGCGTCTCTCATAATCATATGGTGGTTTTGGGACGTTAAACACCACATATCAATCAATCAAGCCGATAACCGGCTGTGGTCGATCGCTGCACGCTTTCATTACTCCGTAGTGGAGAGATGCGTCGTTCCGTATGTCCATTATTAAACGCCACATCATTTATTACGATTCTTCAGTAGTCTGTGGCGCAGGTGCCAGGGGACGTCCTAGGGACGTCCCAGGTACAAAGTAGCAACGTCCCTAGCACGAAAGAGAGATATTTGCAGAGTTACTTATAGATTGGCCTGCGACGTCCGCAAAGCGAAAGCCATTTTTCTCCTCAGTATGTGTAAGATCTTACCATATTGAAAAGCTTTGTTCAGAAGCCCTGGCACCAGGTTCAAAGGTATTGCGAGCTTTCTGCCCCCTCGCCTGATTGTCCATTGCCCACGGAATCGGCCCTTCGACCATGCCATCATTAAGCGTGAGGACGTCATCAGGTACCGTAATCTTGATTTCATAATGGCGTCGAAAAATTTTGCGATCGGTGGCGTCACAATCACGTCGCACGTAGTTACATCTATAAACAACTTATGATTCCGTGAATTTGTGCTTGAAAAAGCAGCAAGGCGAGCTATAATTAGCAATGGTTCATACGTAAACAAAAACAAAGTCCTTGGGTTCCCTTGATGTGGTTAGCACTTCGAACTTTTAAGCATGAACATTTTAAATATTTGTAGTGTTGGCGGCACCAACGCTCTTTTAAGTTTGCGTTTGATGAGGCATCTAAGGACTCCACCTTGAAAAAGAAAAAGAAAACGAGATTCAAAAAAAAACCTAGAAGGTCAAGAGAACTCCGCGATCGCTACACGGAATGTTCGAATGTAGCAAAGCTCTGATATTCAAATGAGTAAACGGTGTTGGCTTAGGCGAGTCGGTTTTTGCAAGTTGTGCCAAGAGACGGGATATTAATGCCCGCGCGGACCGTCTGTTGTAAAGAGGCGTGTTTCAAAGCGGGAGGCGGCCGCCTAGCGGCGTGACGCGAATTCAAAATGACGGAAGGAAATACGCGGCGAACAAGGCTGAATGAAGAAATTTAAAAATAAACTAATCAACGAGAAGTGATACATTAAACCTGTTACAATGGAACGCGTTTCGACTGGATAGAACCACATCCGACGTTAAGCCTATTTCTCACCGGCATGCCTCAAAAGCTGTTTGTCGCCTGCGCCATTTGCAGTTGCTAAATTAGCAGAAGTGTTGATAAATACGGAAAAGAAAAAAGACAAACTGATATAAAGAATGTAGCTTTAGGTCTTCATGAATGACTGATGACGATGATAAGAAGCGCCGTTGACCAAAAAGAAGCGCACTAAATACACGAGTGCCCTAAAGAATTAGAGCAACCAACACCACCCTTGTTGATAGATTAGCTGCGCGGAAAACCGAGGGGCGCTACGCGTACACCAATGCTCAGGCCAACCAGTTGACAAAGGAAAGAAAAAGAGAAGTAAAAAAAAGTCACCAAAAACGAAGTCAGTCGAAGACATATCCGAAGACGAATGGGGCAGTCAAAAAAAGGCTCACATCACGGACACCACGGTGGGTCGTGTCACGTCGGTGGGAGATAAAGAGATAAGGACAGACCTGTGTCACGAGCATGTGCAGATACGAAGTAATGGACCACCTCCCGACCCCACCCCCCGCGGAGAGGGAGACTGATCCAGCGCGCAAAAGCATTCCAGTGACCACAGGAAGACCCGCGCTAACTAAAGATAACTACAGAAATAAATCGGCAGGCGATATGCAGACGATTATTGACGCATCGCAGCCTTGTGAGCTGTGAAGCAGACGAAAAGAAGCAGACAGTAGTAAAGCCACACCGCAAAGACGTCAACAACCAAACAAACGGCTGCTTACGCGAATGCGACAAACAGCTACCAAACAAAGCATGATTTGTGGGGTTTAACGTCCCAAAACCACTATTTGATTATGAGAGACGCCGTAGTGGAGGGCTCCGGAAATTTCGACCACCTGGGGTTCTTTAACGTGCTACCAAACAAAGCAGCGGACTACGACAAAGACTCGAAACACACAGAAACACACGAAAGAGAAAAAGACGAACAATAGCCAAAAGCAGGAGAACGTTAACTATTCGGCAGACGACAGCCTAGGAGGCTTCACAAGGCATTTAATGAAGCATGGAACGAAATAACGCATGCAAAACCAATCGAAAAAAAAAAGCAATGACTGAACATCGAGAACGTCAGAGGGTTCAACAACGAAACATATCCAAGATTACGGTCCCATAAACAAGTCAGCGGACGAAAAATACTGTATAGCAGACGAACCTCAACGACAAAAACAGACGTCCGGCAAGCGAGCAGGCAGACGACAACAGCGAACAGACGCATCAACCAAACCAACGCAAGCAGAGAGGCGGCGGATAAAAAAAAAAGAGAGCGTTAAACAGACGACCCGGTAACAAGTCCTGCGTCTCGCTGTGTAAGATAGGCGATGAGAGAGGGAGAATGAATAAAGAAAAAGAAAGATGGCGATAGGCGGTCGGAGAAGCGCGGCACCAACACTGCGGTGAGGAGAGGTAAACGTACGATGCCCCACGCGCCGTATAATACCGTGCCTGCCCAGGGTTAGTCCCTCCGAGCAGCTCGAGCCGCGCTTGATATCTTCGCGGAGAGACGAGGTGGGGAGAGGCCGGCGCGGCGAGCCGCCTCGACCTCCGACCTCGCCCGGGCCGGTCCACAACAGGCGAAGAGGCCGCCCCCGCTGACTGACCAGTCCCGCTGGCCTCGCGCGCGCCCCGAGGAACGACCTGGTGCACCCCTGACGACGTGAAGCGAGGGAGTGGGGGCTTCGGCAAGGAGAACAGCCTCGAGTCTTCTGCTAATACGCCCACGTCCGTCGCTGCTAAAGAAACAAGTGCGTCACACAAAGCGATGTTCTTGCCACGATCATCACCCTAGCGGCGTTCTTCACACTTTTTTTTCGTCGTCTGCTATACGATACGCACTCGCAGAAGATTGCCCAGGTGGCTGTTTGTCTTCTACTCGGCCTTTTTCCGAGAGGATAGCCATCTCGATTTTGTGTTTACTTTTTTCGCGCGAACTATAAGCACCACCCTATGAACGTAGGGCCTAACATGACCGCGCGGTTTTTGTGGTTTCTATAATGTTTGCGAGCATAAAGAAACATTGTCTCGCGAGATCCGATTCATAGCAACTTTTTGGAACGCCCCCACCTCCGCCGCACTAGACGCTTTTGCGGGTTTGTCATTTTTTTTTTCTCAAGGACAAGAGACTGTCTGTGCCCCCCCCCCCTCCCGTTACAAAGAGGCAAGCCACTAACTCACCATCGTCATCGCCATCATCATCATCATCATCATCATCGCCATTCCCCCCCCCCTACCATTTTGTGGCATTGACGACGGCTGCAAACATAAACTGATACATACGCCCATAGACGACAAAATACGAGCAATCAGTCAATACACGGTTCATTACAGAGAACATTCCGGCATTCGCGGTGACGAACAGAACTACGTGCCCTCAACTGATATGTACAACGTTGTAGACTACAACTGCGAAGTGCCGCACGTTACACAAGTTTTGTTTTGTTTGCTCTTCGATTGTTCGTTATAGAGGATCGTGATTTGTGACCTGCCACTCCGTATGTCCCATTTCACTCAGATGTGCAGGAAAGAATGACATCAAACTGCGACTACAATCATCGAGATGTCGCTATGAAGACCTGTTTCGCGGAGTCTATACGTGAAAAATTATGTGAGAAACTCTGAAATGCTATCGATTCGCTGCGTATTCTTTCGGACTTCTAAAAGTCCGGTGTTAAAACAAAACAAAAGCATTGCTAGGGTCGAAGCCAACTTAAGTTCTAAACAGAACATTCTTGCAGCTAGACGGGAGCATGTATCTCTCGTTCCACTTTTGTATGAATTTATATAAAGTGTACCTGTCTCTCTCGCGTAGACAGAACAAAGTGAAAAGTGGTTAACGCAACTAAACAAGCGAAAAAAAAGGAAACAAAAACACGTTACAACGAATGCAACACGACTGACGACTACTCATCTTCCCTACCATCCTAAGCGTGTCCACCGCGCAATAACAATGGCTGTCCTGGTTGCGTAACCGCCTGGTATGCTTGCCTTTTATAGTTCTTCAAAGTTCACTCGTGTATAGCGTAATCGAACACCGATGCTAAAGGCAATAGCACAGCGGCGCAGGCTTCGATGTGGATGCCGTGGAAATGCGACGCGCCCCTGAAACGCCTGCTAGCAGGTGCAGCGAGCTACGCGACGTACACGCGCGAAGTCTACCACCGACAACGACGGGTCCCGAAGCGTTTTGTTTCACGCGCCACAACAATAACAAGTGCACGCAGCCTTTGGGTTGGTCCATGAGATGGTTTACTGTCCGGAACGCGAACTGTAACACAAAGCTAAACGCTCGGAAAGCGCACTCTGGCTTTTGCATGTGCCTCGGACAGTCACCCCTGCAGCAAGTCAGGAGGGACACGTGCGGCCGCATCAAGTGTCGAATCCACCTGTGATGCCGTCGAATCGTACATCGTCGTGTCGACTCGAATGACGCCGAACACGTGCGTCTGCCATGCATGGCACGCATGGCATGACATCATGTGGCCGAGTACACGCCTTTTCTGATACGGGAAGGGCCCATGCCCCACGGCTGCCAGAGGCGGCACCAGCGGGGGGGTGAAGAGGTGGGCTGGAGCCCCCCCACCCATTTCTGCTCCCCCCCCGCTCCGTCAACAGCAAGCATAAAAACACAACCCACATGTTCGCAGCCTCGCTGCCCCACCCCCTCACCCCCTGAAGAAACTCTTTTGTTGTGGGTGCACCACATTAAAGAAATCCTGGCGCCGCCCCTGGCTGCGGCACAGTCAAAAAGGACGGATTAGCGGTGCTATAGATATACGGCTCACTTCATATTTGTCCCGAGCCAAGCCTACATATATCTAATTTGCAATTGTTCTCATCTCATTTGTCCATGAATGTGTCCATTTGTCCATGAATATGTGCATAGGTTAAATGTACTGATCCATACGGCATGGCAACCAACGCCTCCAGATACTATAGAGATAGGCATTCAGATAGCAATGCGCGACGTTTGCATGCCGATAGTTATAGCGCGAGAACAGAACGACGACACAGATACAAGAAGGACACGAAGGACGGCCAGGCCACTAAGCGAACGGGTTTCTTGTGCATATAGTGTGCATATAGAGGCGATTATGAATTTGTGTGGCCGCGGTGTCTCTGTTTGGACGTGGCATGGTGCACAGATCGTGAGTCGCATATCACATCTACAACAGCGACATAACGCGCTAGGACGAAAGCGGTGCGTGTTGTAATCAATTCTCGCGGTATCTCGCGAGAGAGAGCACGCCAATAAGCCACGCACGCGCTGAAGCGTATCCATAGAAACCGCGGATGGCTCTCCCAATGGCGCTTGTATACAACGGCGCAATGGAGAGCTGAAAGTAGATTGGGTAGGGGGAGGGGGAATATCAAGTGTTCCGTCACGCACGACCAATTCGACGACGGTATTGTTTCAAAAGGGGGGACCCTCGGAGAATAGATGCGTGCAATGCAATCGCATGCGAACTTGAGGTCGGGGTTTCGATATCCTGACACTGCGACGGCATGTTGATGGAGAGACTATAAAACGTTTATTAGTAAAGAAAATTAAAGGTCGTTCTCATGGTCGGACATCCTAGCCCAGAAGATCACTGCATTTTGCCGCCATCCAGGCTTAGTAAACGTGTGGTGCTACCCCGGGCATTGTCAAAGTTGTTCATGTTGTCAACTTCCATCATTGATCAGCCACGATTGACCCAAAACGCTCCTAGGCGGGCTCTTTTACAGGCTCAGAATACCGTCATTATTATTTCTGACAACATGGTGGAGCTCTATACAGTGTCCAGAATAGCACACCTTGTTTCTTGCACCTTGTTTCTTGCAGCTTGTTTCTTGCAGCTTGTTCCGACTCAGAGCAGCTTGTTTCTGCTCTGAGTCGGAACTGAACAGGGACTTCCCACTCTTATCGCCGGATAATGTTTGGCCGATATGTCGAAATTCTAGTAGCACGCACAGATGATGTGATATATGGCATGACCATCTGGGGACAGAATTTAAAATGCCGTATACTGTACGCCATTGGATCCATTCTGGACAACACACGTAGATTAGGAAACGACAATGGTTGTAATCATCCACGCCACCTGCGTTGGGCCGACTAATTTCGAATCAAGCGCAAAATCTCAGAGCCTGAAAGGCAGGCCTGATACGAAAACCGAAAAAAAAACAAATAACACCGGTGTTATTGCAGAAGTACACGTGGAAGTCATAGTGCACGGTAGCGTGGTTTTGGTACAAACGGTCAGAATCTTTTTTTAATGCCAAGTATATTTTTTTGCGCACTGCAAGCACTTCGGCGTCTGTCTGTCTTTCTATCTATTTAGATATCTATCTGCCTATCCGCTTACGGATAGACAGATACCACGTAGACAGACAGATGGACGCCGTAGCCGCTCCACAAATTTCGACCTCTTGGGGTTTTTTTAACGTGCATCCAAATATGGGCACACGGGCATACATTATTTTCGCCTCCATCGAAAATGCAGCCGCGATTCGATCCCGCAACCTGCGGGTCAGCAGCCGAGTACCTTAGCCACTAGACCACCGCGGCGGGGCAATGATGTCTCCGTAAGAATAGCCCGAACATACAGGGCGGTCGCCCAAGATTCCAGCGGATATAGTTTCGACAGTTATTCTTTCATACTCTAAAAGGGAAAACGCATTTCGATCAGCCCTGTTATGTATAGGTGATCGATGAGCGAAGAAACGCTATATACACGCCATCTAGATACAGCGGGTGTCCTTTCGACGATAATTACAGCTGCAGATACAGATCTCCGAATGCTCGGCCGTACCTTCCTTGTTAACGGATAGATGAAGAAGTGCATGTTTTGTGGCATGATACGCGGAGGGCCAATTACAACGTCGCGCAATTGGCCCAATCTGAAGGGGAGGACCCGACCGTGCCAGTGACCAAGGAACAGCGCATCGGGAGGGGGGAGGATGCCCCGTTTCGGATACCTGGCGAGGAAAAACAGAAAGGTGTACATGCTTCCTCGGGCTTTTCTTTATATTTTTTACAACATCTGCGTGAGAGGGAAAGGGAATCGGTGTCAAGTGTGAAGGCTCGCATCGTTCGTTCGCCCAGGCAGCCGGGCCTGCGCCGTCCTGCACCGCCGCGCATGACCGTCCTTGAGATAGGCGTGAGAATTGGACTCTTGGGTGCCCGGAACGCCGCGAGCTATGCGTAAGTTTCTGGAGAGAGACACCTCACGAAGGATGGCGATGATGACGAAGTGAAAAACAAAAGGCACCGGGAAAGATAGTGCTAAGCGACGCACGACGTACACATTCGACGCACCGTGAGGCAACGATTGTATTCGGTGGGTGCCGAGTTCCAGAGCCTCCTCGACTCTGTTTCTACACAAAACGAACAAATCGGTCAACTTGTATACACACTTTTTATGTAAAGAATTTGAGAAAGAAAAAAATAGCCCAGCTTTCACTACTTCGCGCAAGGTCGGGTCAGAGCAGAACCACCTAGGTGGTCATGACTTGGCTAGTCACCTTGGCAGAAACAGACACCTTGGCTGCTCGGAGTCACCTTGGCTAGTCACCTTGGCTTGGCAGAGAAACCTAGGTGGTCAGGGCTTGGCGGCCCTCTTAACTCTAACTTTACCACTTTTAGTTATACTATAAAAACAGCTGTTAGGGGCCACCCGTTTCAGCTTCTCTCCTTAACCATCTGTACAGAGTGCTTGCTTGTGCAGTGACTGAGTGCTGCCGATTCACGATAAAGATAATTTTCGATCTACGACATGCGGCCCACCTCTAGCATATCTTCTGCAGAAATATCAGGATCGATTTCAATTAAGCACTGCATGCCCGCGTCGTTAGGTAAAAGTGGTGATAAGCTCTTGATTAAGCAAGAGTTCGCGGTACGCCGCCATTTTGGCATTGCGAGATTGCTTCGATTAAGCCCAACTGAAGTTCGCCAATAAGTTAACCAAACCTTGTCTCCGCGTGGAGCCACAAAAAAAATGGAGGCTGACTATAGCCAACAGCCACATGGAAACGAAAACAGAGCAAAAAAAGAAAAGAAAGAAAGAAAGAAAGAAAGGAAAGAAAGAAAGAAAGAAAGAAAGAAGAAAGAAAGAAGAAAGAAAGAAAGAAAGAAAGAAAGAAAGAAAGAAAAAGAAAACGCATGCCAAAGTTTGGCTCTGGGCACCTCAAACGTAAAACTTCGCAGTTTACAACTGTTCGGAGCTTATCCAACCGAAAACAGATGCCGCGAAGCACAACTTAATCGCCTATGCATTCCCCCTTTCGATATTTTACGACTCTCCTAAACACCGAATCGAAGAAAGTAAAAACCACGCGCGTACCGCAGCTAACACGCGTATACTTATAAAGTGCCTTCCGGCATTACAGGAACGGACAACCCTTCCGGAAGGGCGCCGGTCAAGCGTGAAGATCGCTCTTTTCGCCCGAAACATCGTCGTCTTTGAATCCTACACCCCTCGGCGTGGCAAGGACAAGCCCTTAAAAAGGTCACCGCCTCAAATAAGTGCAGCATTCTTCATTCAATCACTTCCGAACCGGCCTCACCAAAGGCCCGACGAACGCAAAGAAGAAAACATTCACAGCAGCACAGCATCGCGGCTCAGGCGGATTGACGACCGGCCGACCGGTAAAGCCTGCCTCGCACGCATCTCTTTCCGAACACACAGCACGCGCCAAACAGCAAGTGCCGCAACCAGCGCCGCCGACTCTCTCAAAACACCGCCACCCCGTGTTGCTGCAAGAGGGCATCACATCATCATTCCCCCCTCAAAGCCAAGGATGGCTCGGTGGAAACCACTTCTAAATCTCGACGACGACGCAGTCCCTACGAATGCAAGCTGCGGCAAAGCAAAGCGACAGACTGGCATCAAAACCGGTTAGTCTCTTCCGACTGGCTCCGAAGCCAAGCCAAGCCCTGCCAAGGCAACGCCAGCGAATCGCCGCTCGCGCCCGAAGAAGGGACCGACGGACGGCCCAGGACGGGGTCGACCGCAAGGTGCACGGCGCGCAGTGCCAACCGCAAGCAACAGCCAGGAGCAAAGATCAAAGCCAAAGTAAAAGAAACGCACCCCTTCTTCGTGAAGCAAAGCCGAGACTAGCCGCACGGAAAGACGAAGCGGTGCCGTCGTCTGCTACGTGCAGTCTGCTTTTTTTTTTTCTCCGTTGCGTAAAAAAGGTTGCCCCCCAGCGGGGAGGACGACAAGGGAAGCCGGTGATCGAAGAGAGGTGCGTTCTGCGAAGCCACATACGAAGCAGTTGGCTTAGCCGATCGAGGTCAAGGCACTTCTTCTCGACTCGCTTGTTTACCTAGGCGAGGGGAAGAAAATGACTCGGATCGGCTTTATATATAAGCGATTCATAATGTGAGGCCGTGGAAGAGAGAACAGTTTACACGAAGAACGTCGTGGATTATTTCGACATTTCATCTGATCACCCCGCTCTGAAAAAACTTGTTTTTTTTTCTTGGTTGTGATAAAGTTGATGTCCCCGTCTTAAGGCGCATGTGAGTCGATCGTTTTACGAAAGAAAAAGTTAAGCGACGTTGAGTAGTAAGCGGAGGTCGCTGAATCTATGAAAAAAGGATGAATTGTGTCAAGTGAAACTTTCACACAGCGTGCTCTGGTAGTGGATTCGAAGCGAAAGGAACCACATCCCGTTGGCTCTGGCTTTGAAGTGCCACTCAATGACATTCGAGAAGTGTTTTGAGGAGAGACTCCCAAGTTTGATTCAATGTAGCTCCCGTTCAATCATTTTGAAAACGACTGAAATGCGTTACTCAAAGCAAGTTACAAGTTAACAGGCATAATCCAATGTTTCAGTGATTCTTTGAATTGTACACTGACTCCCAACGACTTCTTCCTCCGCTACAGCAGAAGGTAAGTCAATCAGAGTCGATAGCCTCGAGAGCGGTAAATCACCGTTGATATTAGAGCTGAACTAACCGCAATTGACGTTAACCCGACGGGACGGCTGTATCAAAGGCGTACATATGTATTGTTTATGAAATTGTGTAGGCAGCTCTGCAATCACTATTGACGTTTCACGAAGATTAGGGTCTATTTGAAAAGTAGTTCCAAGACGTGGCAAAGCTCTGTGATAAAAAGCTTCATTGCCCCGCAGAATGCTTGGGTTCGATTCCAGCTGGGACCATGACATTTATTCTTTGCATTGGCCGGATCGATGCAACCAATGTCGGGTATTTCTTAACGCTCGCGCGTTAAAATTTCCCACGTGTGCTCTAATAGTTCCTTGGTAGATACTAAGTGTCTCATCGGTGGCGCATACCAGAATTCCAGCAGCACATACCCGCGCGTGGGTATGTGCCACTGTCTGGCGGGAAGTGTTTGACGACGCACGCAACATGATTGTGACATTATTAATGTCTTGACTAGCGAGTCATATTCGTCAAATCATTTTACCCTCCCATGCTAATTTATAAGTGCACGCCAAGTTAAGGGGGTGACCACGAGATCACCCAAACGTAAGTGGATAGATATATAGATAGATAGATAGATAGATAGATAGATAGATAGATAGATAGATAGATAGATAGATAGATAGATAGATAGATAGATAGATAGATAGATAGATAGATAGATACGCTCAAAGTCGCCGAAGTTCGCCAAGAAATGTTTCGCATTTAATAATCCCGGTACATCGGCCAGTTATAATCCTACAATAGTCGAGTGGGAGGCGACTCTGTCCAGCTAGGCCCTGGTCGACCGAGCCCGGACAGCGGCAGGAGGAACCAATGGTCTTCCAGACTAGGAGGCCCAACCACTATATCGACTTATTTATCAGCAATAAATGTTTCATTCTCTCTCTTTCTCTCTCACCCATCAGGATTACCAAGGACCACGCCGATGTAATCGGCGCACGTGTTTCTGGAGCGCAGTAGAAGATAAATTATTTCGCGAGATAAGTACGTTAAGCAAGATATACGCTGTTTTTCTAGTGCGCTCAACGGAGAATCGAAAGCCCCCTAACATATGGGAGTTTGAGATCAGTTTTTAACGGGAGATTACAGAGGTGCAAGAATTGGGAATCCCCATCCCTGCAACCACACACAAGCCTCCCGATATGAAAACAAACAGAAGATAAGAGCAACGGAGCTCACTAAAGTGAAGCTTCTTCATTTCATCATCATCGTCCTTATCAGTCTGTATTACCCTCACTGCGGGAGAAATGCCTCTCCAAGATGATTTGCGCGAGATGCCGAATCTTGCGAGCGACAATTACAACGCCCTACAAGGGCCTCCAAACAGTTTCGAGATCTACATTAAGAATGGCACGAAGAAGAAAGAAAGAAAGAAGAAAGAAGAAAGAAAGAAAGAAAGAAAGAAAGAAAGAAAGAAAGAAAGAAGAAGAAAGAAAGAACGGGCCGTCGGCCGGTCTTTCACCACGGCACGTTGCCGGCGGTTTCAAAACCGGCGCAAAGCGCAACCACCGCCCCATCCTGGCACCGACGAAGACCGGCCACGCCAGTGCACTCTCCTCCAGCACCACCGGTGCCCCATCCACACGAGCTGCAGCCACCACCGCACCCCAACACAACACAGCTGACCCCTGCGAGCGCAACGGGCATTCAAGGCAGGCACGCCGATGTGGCTCGGCTAAAGGCCGAAAGGACCCCTCCTAAAAACGCAGATGAGCGTGCGCACATACGACTTGAACGACCGACGACGCCCCTCGATGCGGCCCGCAAACTCTTTTTTTCTTCTTTTTCGTCTTGTTTCATCTCTCTTGTTGCTTGTAACTTCCTCCCTTTATCGCCTCCTCTCGGAACGTAAGAAAAGAAGGCAGTGCTTAGCGATGCAGTACCCCCTCTCTCTTGAAACCCTCTCCCTCTAGGAACGAAATCCCCATGTAGACGTTCTCTCTACGGCACAGCAGCCGCGACCACCTTTGATGCCTATACTTGCACCGTGGCCGCAGCCTCATTTCTTTCTCCTCTTTCGTACGCTTGGTATCAACTGCGCTTGCGGGACATGCTTTTGGAGAAGAGGCTTTTGCGAAGCGACGGCGGCGGATCAACCAGCCCGTCCCTCCCCCGCGACGGCAAACACATGCCCAACCGGTGGCTGCGTTCGGTCTCTGCTGAAGAAGTATAATCCTCCTGCACCGAAGAGTCAACGGAACGCCCTGAGCAGCGAAGAGGTCTTCCAAGACGAAGAAGAATAAGGACGGCCGCTGCGCGCACGTGTCCGACGTTCAGACGAATAAGAAAGCTGCCACGGAACACCTACCAAAGCTACGACGCCAAATAGAAAGAGCGAGGAGGGAAGAGGGGGGGGAGTTGAACGAATATGCGCGGCACGTGCGCAATACTCGACAGCGCACGCGCGCCAGTACTCCATTTTTGAGCCAACGCCCCTGCCGAGACGAGACAAGTACAGTCCGTGGGCAGACACTAGGACTAACGTGGCGGCAGCACCGTCCGTTCGCCTTCGTCTACAAGCTGTACATCTTTGCCAGTAGGCCCGTTTTCTCCTGGCGTCTTTCCTTTCTTTCTCGTCAGTGAAGCCGTCTCTATGGCACGAGATGACGCCTTTGTGCGATCTTTTTTCTTTCTATCCTCTCCCGTCGTCTGCTCTCAATCATGTTCCTCGTTCCCGGTGGTCCGGTAGGCCGCACACACTCAGGTGGTTCGCTCACAATCGACCCTAGACGCGAGATGAAAATAAGATCCGCATATGCGGAAAGCTGGCGTCGACTACCGAGTTAAGAAGGAAAAAAAGAAGGATTGTTGTCGAAGATTGGGGCGGAAAGATGACACTCAGCTTGGGAAGAAGACACTTCTGTTCTTGGTGTCGCGGTGTTCTGAGGCAAGGAAGGCCATACGGCCGGACAGTGGGGAAGGTTTGATGTAGTACGCAGAAGCGAATACAATTTCGCAAGGCTGACGTATTTTCGCGTCCCACTAGAGACAGATTGACAAGGACAAGCAAGTGAGGTTTGATAGCAGGACGCAACGCTACCTGCTAGGAAGCAGGTCCGCAGCCAGAAATGTTTTTTTCGGTGGTGGGGGCACTTGCTGAATGTCTGCAAAAAACTATTTTTATTTTTTTCCTCGGTAAAACACCCCAAAACGTCTCACTTTCGGGGGAGAGGGGCAGAGCTTCTATCTCCTGGCTACGGGCCTGATTGTAAATGCGCCATCAAGATAGTGCCACAGGGTGGACGTGGCAGTATCCAGTTAAACCCCATCGCAAATCTAGAACACCCCTCTGGTTCCGTAAATTGGCAACGCAAATGGAAAGCGTAGCACTTAATTGCAACCAAGGAGCGTACTTGTACAAGAGGCTGAGCGCCAGATAACTAAACAACAAAATCAGCCGTCAAGTACGTAAACGGCGCACGCTGGCCACGTCTGAGCACAGTCTCTGTTAGCTCATCTGAAAGCCCGTTGAGAATTATGAAACAAGCGTTACTTTAGCAGTATACCGTATTTCTGGGGCGACTCTACCTTTTAGGAAGCAGTCCCGTAGTCAATAACTTTTTTAGGGGGTGAGGGCACATGCTGAATGCCTGAAAGGAAATTCGGTGGAAAGGAAATTCGAACCAGCTGCGTATACTTACGGGACTCGGAAGTAACCGCGCAGTAAAGCGCGCCTAGGCAGTTTTCAGTCACGTCCCGCAATAGCCGTGCGTGCGTATCAGCACGCCGAACAGCTCTCCCCCCCCCCCTCCCTGCATTAAAACGTCATACCGCCGAATTCCCACGGTTCCTGCAACATCTTTCGCAACCTCTCGAAGATTTGTTTCGTCGTGTTTCTTGGGGGGTGACAAAACAACATCGAGCAATTATTAAAACTGGCCGACCATGGGAAAGAAGAAATGCTTCCTCGAGTATTGGTTCTCAAGCAGGCAATCGGAACGGGCTTGGCATCGAGCGTGGGACAGGACGCCATCGAACGCACAAACGTACCAGCCGAGCAGAAGACGCAAAGGGCGTGCCAGGGAAGACTGAATAAGATTGGATTGGTAGAAATCGCAATCGTTATAGAATGAGATTATGAAAAGGATGATACATGGGCAGCAAATAGCCGACAGTAGCCATCATGCGGCCAATATATGACAACACTAACGAATATTGGCCAATAGCTAACTACGATTAGCGTGTATTATCAGTGCACCCTGTTTAGACAACAATAGCCCGCATACGGCCCCAATAACAGACATCTGTTAGTCAACCATCAAAAAGTGGGGTTGTTATGTTATGGACAGTGTCGAAATTCTGCCATATTATGAAATTTAGTAACGGTGGCATTTTAAGCGAATCAGAGAGGCCGTAGCAGTCCCATGGACCAAGCAGATTTGACCAATGGAGAAATTTCGCAATTCTCGGTATTATCCGCCATTTATTTGGCCATAATTAGTCAACAGTAGTCAACATATAGTCAGAATAAGCCAACATTTGTGAATAGCCAGCATGTTAGCACCTGCTCAGCCAAGCAACATTGGTCAAAACGTTGACTCATAAAGATGATTTCACCCCGGACATACTGGGCGCCGCCATCTTGGGCTCATATGACGACGTTTTATTGTTTTTTGTATATTGAGATCTGAATTATTAAGCCTATGGAACATCGCATGTACAAACTCAACTGTTTTCGTTTTTTATGCACCTACCGTAACGCAGTTCGTTAAGTTAATTGCTAAAGGTACAGAACAGAAAGGTTAACAGCCCAACATGGCGGCACTGAAACCCCAACGTAAAATAATCTACAGGACCTTAGCTTTCATCACTAAACATAAGGATACTACAGCCAAGTATGTCCAGTGAAGGAATTATGCGAGTGAATACGGTACGGAAGCGCACGAATTCTCGCGCCTAAAAGCAGCGTGTGGTGTGCCCACTTACCGGCCAGTTCATCGTCGAGGTCCCGCTGCGACATCACCGGTGTGAGATGGTACCAGAGCCGGAAGGTGTCCCTGCTCAGCAGGTGATTGGTCTCGGGCGTGGCTTCGAGAAAGAGCGCCACCTGGCCCTTGTAAGAGGTGAAGCAGCGACGCACTTCGCCGTCGTCTGCTACGCGCGGCGCCGATTGGCCCTGCGGGAGTGGGGACGCCATTTTAGGGCAACGCCTCGTGCATAACGACGCTCGACTATTCAGCTCTGCGCTGTCGAAACTGGCGTTTAGTGCACTTTATAACATTCCCGTTGGAGCTGTGTCAAGTCGCTTTTTGACACTGCTCGGCGTTAGCAAAGAACTCGTGAATGCACTTAGCTAAAGTTGGTAAATACACCAAGCTGGGGTATATATTGGTATTGATCGAAGGCTTCCGTGTTACTACTAGCACTTCGTTAATTGCTAAAGGTGCAGAACAGAAAGGCTAACAGCTTAACATGACGGAACTGAAACCGACCGATTACATGGACACAACAGGCAGAACAACAGGCAGACTTTAATTGAAGTCTAGCGCGGTCGTCCTGTCTCTTTCTTTGGTGTTCTTATGCGTGTTCGCTAGTAATATGAAACCATTTAGCCATGAATAGACTAGACAATACTAGTATTTTTGTGGCAGTGTGTCGACTGCTCGGCAAAGAACCCTCGAACATCAGACAACATTCCTGGATCGCGTATGTCCTATCACCAAGAACAACTTTTAGAAATTAATACTGGAATGCCCCTGTCTGCGTTGTAGGGGCCAGTGCCCTGCAAGAAATGGTGTAAGCGCATCCAACGGTCTCATACAAAATGTGCCCAAGCGTGAACGATGTATCTACGCTTCACGCAAAAAAGAACGCTAACGCATAATTCGAGCCATCGACTATGTCTGAGAGACCGTCTCAAGTAAGCGCGTCGGCGTCAACACGATTTGCACAAAAATTACGTCATATGAGGTCTCCTTGACGTCACATGTCACCAAAATTGGTGACGTCAAGAAGGTAAGGATTATTTATTTAGCGCCCACTTTGATTCATTTCATTTTTAGTCATAATAACGACACTCCCAAAGACAACAGTTAATGTATCCCACGCTTTACTGGGCCAACCAAATCACCTGTTGCATTCATTTGGTTGCACTGAATAAAGAGTTCATCGGGGAAAGAAATTCAGCTTTCGTTTATACCCCGAATGGACGTTCGCCATGACGAACACTAAGGTGCCGCTGTTACTCAGGTAAACGTATTCGCATGGCGTACACTAAACACCACTGACCTTGTGTATAGGAATGAGTTTGCGGTGGCCCTCCAGGTGGACCGCGGCGCCCGTCGAGTTGGCGTCGATCTTGACGCAGGCCCGGAAGTCCCTGGCGCCCCCGTTTCCGGTTCCGCCGAGGCGGAGTAGGACGCGCAGGGCTCCCCGCGGGTACTTCCAGGTGACGCGACCCTGGTCGCAGCGCAGGTACACGGGCACTACGGACCGGGACTTGAGCCAGCGCTGCGACGACGACCTCGACGACGAGGCGTCCGAGGACCCAAGACCGCTGGAAAAAGAAACCAAGGAGGCAATGAAAAAGTAGGTCAAGATTCGCAGCAGTGGGGAATATTTGTAATGCAAATCACACGGCTTCACGCATGCGCTGAATGCCAACGCGGGACAACATCGCTTTTCATCATGGCCGCTGGGCCATGGGCTAAACTCTCCAGTAATCATTGAAGAGCGAGCGAGCGAGTCTGTCCGTCTGAGTCTGTCTCAGTGGGACGCCGATGAGCCAATGGGACGCAGAGACGCATTACAAGCGTCCTGCTTTCAAAAGAGGCACAGCTTCTTCAATATCAATAAATTCATTAACCTCGCCGAGCATTTAAACTCATTTGTTGCGTGTTCTCGTACAAAGAAACACTACTAATAGCAGTATTGCAACGCTTCATTTTTCGTTCTCTCTCTTCCTCTTTGTTTACTTCTCCAAAACTACTGCGTCTGTCGTCGCAATCGAAATCGTACCTCATTGAGCTTAAAGGAAACACTTTCGCGCCAGTGTAGACAGAAGTATACCGCTTTTTCGAGCTCACTTTAGGCCAGAACCACCTCTTTCAACACCTCGCGAAAATATATTGCCTTCGAAAGTTATTATCATCCTGTCATTGCGTAAGAGCGGTGCAAAGAGACATTCCTGTTTAGCAACTGCGCACTTGTCATACGTGCTTATGTCTTTCGCTCACCCAATAATTGACTAATCGGCTGTTATTAAATGTAGCAGCCTATTCCCACACAACCCAGTGTGCGTGGGATTCTACAGTTATACGCATTCTCCCAAACTAACAATCACCACGAACCGATAAGATGGAGGAGACAGGATCTATACGTTCCACACCGTCATCTCACTTTCCAAGAAAGCCGTTCATAGAAGGCTGCTTACGGACGTGGAAAACACGCCAACACGGTCATGTCGGCGCCCACACATTTGCGTAGTTATAAACGAGTTATAGTGGACAAAAAAAAAGGGGGGGGGGGGTGGCTTATAGGCGTGACGCATTCAACAACCCGTTATTTAGGCGTCGAGGAAGAAATAAACGCGACCTTGCCCCAAGACGTGCCTCGCCAATTCTCGCTCGCGTCAAGCTCTGGCACGACTAAGCACGCACACGCGGCCAATATGAAGTGAGCCAATCTAACGCCAAGGCCGCAAATTCGCAACGGCCCATCGCACGACGAGCCCGACCTCTGATCAAGCCAAGAACGGCACACTGAGCGCTACCGCAAGGAATTGGAAAAAAAATAAGCAAACGAGCGTGCGTGCGAAGTCGGCGCGAACGCTAATTGAACGCTTGAGCGACGAATTTACCCGCAAGTCTCCCCCCCCCCCCCCCACAAAGTACACAGAAAAGACACGCAGAGTCGCGTGGAGGCTCCTTGTGTAAGACGCAATACACCCTGAACGGGTTTTATCGCGCCTACATGCAAGACATTCTCTCGCACACGCGCATACAATCGCCTCCTCCTTCTCTATCCGGCATCCAGGACTGCCCGCTACGCCTAATTGCCATCGTCGAGGCATCAAAAATGGCGGCGGCGACGCGCATCTGCCACGCGCGCAGCCTGATTGGCCCGTCGCGAAAAGAAAACTGCCGCCAACGTCGTCTGCTACACTCTCGTCTGCTGGTCGCCTCGGTGTCGTCCGCGAAGAACGAGCAAGAAAAGCTACATGGACGCCGTTGCGACGGCCACTATTTTCACGGAGGACCGGTTCCGGCGGGATGAAAAAATGCCTTGTTTGTTTGTCGCTGCTCTTGATACGTTCTTCTGACCGGTCGTGTCGCCCTTTTAATGGCGGTCGTGTCCCCACGAATTGAGCGGGAGGGGGGGGGGGGGGGCTGACTGTGTATACGCAAGTGGTCGTCTGCTCCTTTGTCGGCCAGTGGCGTCTGCTCTAGTCTCCACTATGAAAGCATAAAAAACATTGGCGTCATGGCAGGCACCATGTCGGTCGCGTGTCGCGCAGAGCCGCCCCGCCACGACGGTTCAGTGCCTGTCACCCTACAAGCCTTCCTCGTACACAGGCTTCGTCGACGTTTCGGATTGAAATACGTGCGGCGAAAGAGAAAGTGGCGCTCTTCGGTGACGCCAGGATGCACACCTGCCGTCTATTAGTGTCAGCGCAGTCGCCATGGGGGGTTTGCTGCTGCTGGCTCGAAAACAGGCTGGAGCATAGCGCACGTGATTGAAACGGAGAGGACAAATAAAACGTGAGCGCCATTCGCTCAGCGATCGTCTGTCAGCGACCTTGTGTCGAGCAGACGATATCGTAAAACAAGCGTTGACGGCGCTTGACGAATATGGCGCCTATTGTCCAGATTAAGCGATGCAGAAGTAAGAACGTGATTACTGAGTTGTCATGCTAACGTCTGTACAAACACGGTTTTGTGGGTTCCATATAATCAAGTTTTGTGGCCTGTGGGAGCCCCTGCCGGCAACAGCAGTCTGCTGTTGTGCGCGGTTATATCGCTGTCGAAGTATACGTGCGCTACATAGATCTATTCAGGATGTCCTGAGAAATAACGTAAGGAAATTCACTCGCATTCTTCGACAGATGTCTCCCATACAAAGGCTGCTCGATGAACAATCAAAATATTTTCTCCCATTGCTATACAGCGTAGCAGGCACACGTATATTACATGACGCCCCACCATATATTCGGCACACAGACACTTTATCCTGCACTGTTACGACCGGAAGCTCGCTATCGGCAGTGCCCTATCTGCCTTTGAGAATAGCGCTATCGTGACAGATAAGGCGCAGCTGCTCGCCTCAAGAGGCCGCGGAAGACATCTGGGATACCAAGGCGCAGCGCTGCTTTCGCGTTTTATGTCGTCTGTTCCGGGATTCCGGAGGCTCTACCCATATCTTATCAGACGATGCTTTAACATAACTGCTCTTTTCTGCCCACGTTGTATTTGCGTACACGTTTGCTCGTTCATTGTCGTATTATAGTTTCATAATAATACAATGTGGCGCTACAGAGTCTACAGGGTCTGCAAGGCACATTGACGCTTAAGGCTGCGTGGTATGAAGGGTAATATACAAAGACTTACCCAGGATTCATTTTTTTTCGGCTGCCATTTCGACGCTTCAGGACGAAGTTAGCGAAAGTTAAGCAGTTTCACTTCCTCACCTTAATCGTTTTAGGCTCGCCGATGCCGCCTCTACCGAGGCCACATGCGGAAAAGTGTGGGAGTGGGAGGAACGTATGACTAGCTACAGTGAGATTACGCAGCACTACAAGCTCGGTAGGCGTAAATACCCACCACCACATAACAAATTAACTAAGAAGCAGTCAGTTGGATGGAGACATGGATGGAGACAACTCCAAACAGACACTTTTCCAAATCCAGTGATCTTTCGCCTCTGTTACCCTGACCTGTATTCGACAGATAAATCTAAAGCATGCCATTCCCGGGCAACCCTGGGGCATATGTTATGGTACTGCTCGAGTCTCAATGACGCAGTGAGCAGAACAAACGAGGAGGCAGTCTCAAACCGCAGGGCGCGCTGGGAGGCGGCTCTGCTCAGTTCTGCATTAGAACTATGGGCCGTCTAGCGAGCCGAGGAAGCCGCCCGAGCCCAAGGGCTCGCGGCCGAAGCCTAGGCCGGGGTTCAAGCACGCCCCGATTTATCATCGCCGGACTCTTAATAAATGTTGTCTCTCTCTCTCTCACGAATCCACGTCAGCTCTTTGGGTTCACAATGAGCCGTAGCTTTATACAAAACAAATCCAGGACACGACAATAAACAAAGCCAAAAGAGCGTTTGAAGACGCAAGCGCGAAGACTAAATGGGAAAATCCATGTTATGGTATTCATGTGCTCCCCACTTTTCCTTTCCCATGGTGTTGGAACAATCGAAGCACCAAAGTATTGGGGTAAACTCTATATTGTCGCGCGTGAACAAGAGGGACTTCAGGTAAAGAATACCGCGTAGTCACAGAGGCGCAGGTCAGGGACACCACAATTCAAAAAGAACCAAAAGCCTCGGCGAGAGCGCGCTAGCCCAACAACTTCTTCCTCCTTTTTCTCCTCGATGCGGGCTCGTGCTCGCCGCAGTTCATGGCCAGGTGGCATTATTCCCCCACTGAAAAAAAAAAACATCGCCCCGATGCTCGCGCGAATGGTAGTGGATAAGCGGAAGTAAAGCAGACATGCACACTGTGGGCACACTCAAGAAAAAACAACAACAAAAGAACAAGGCTGAGGCACGGTCCCACTAACGTACGAAGTACGGCTTGAGCCGTACAACGTGAACAATCTCTGGGTAGTGCTTTCGACGCTGGGGTGACATGGTTCCATATGGAACCACCTCATAATTCACGTCACTGATGCGACGCACTACTTTGTAGGGTCCAAAGTAGCGACTCAGGAGCTTTTCGGACAACCCTTGGCGGCGAACCGGAGTCCATACCCAAACTAGATCTCCTGGGTGGTATTCGACCTGTCGATGGCGAAGATTGTAGCGGCGTGCATCTGCAGTTTGTTGTTGCGTGATATGCAGGCGTGCCAACTGTCGAGCTTCTTCGGCAAACTGAGCAAGCTGCTCAGCGTCAGGTGTGAGCGACCCGTCGTAATCGTGTGGCAACATAGCGTCCAACATGGTCTGGACCTCACGCCCATAGACGAGACGGAACGGTGTGAATCGTGTCGTTTCTTGGATGGCAGTGTTGTAGGCGAATGTTACGTATGGAAGGACCTGATCCCACGTCTTGTGTTGAACGTCTACATACATGGACAACATATCGGCGATGGTCTTGTTAAGTCGTTCCGTCAGGCCGTTAGTCTGCGGATGATACGCCGTCGTCTTGCGATGGCTCGTGAAGCTTAGCTTGAATACATCGTCAATGAGCTGAGCCGTGAAAGCTGTTCCGCGATCAGTGATGACGCAAGACGGGGCGCCATGGCGAAGAACGATCTGTTCGACGAAAAACTGGGCAACATCGGAAGCTGTAGCTCGTTGCAGGGCTCTTGTCTCGGCGTATCTCGTTAGATAATCTGTCGCTACAACTATCCATTTGTTACCGGCAGATGACAGAGGAAACGGCCCCAGTAAATCCATGCCTATTTGATCGAACGGCGACCTTGGTGGTGTGATTGGTTGCAGCAGGCCTGCAGGCTTCAGTGGCGGAGATTTGCGGCGTTGACATTCACGGCAGCTTTTCACATATCTCTTGACGTACATAGCAAGTCTCGGCCAGTAGTACGCCTGTTGAACTCTGGCGAGAGTTCGTGAAGAACCTAGATGCCCGGATGTGGGTTCGTCGTGGCAGGCCAGAAGAATGTCGTCTCGCATGTCAGATGGGACCACTAGCAAGTAGGCTTTCCCATTGCCGTTCGAGTTTGATTTATACAAGACACCGTTCCGCAGGCAGAACGAAGAGAGATTGCGAGAGATGTGCCGAGGTACGGGTGTGTTGCGTCCTTCTAGTTGGTCAATGATTGCGCGAATCTCGACGTCATCGTGTTGTCGTGCGATCAAGTCTGTTGCAGTGAGGACTCCGAGGAAGCCGCAGTCATCGTCATTGTCGGGATCACAAACTCCAGTAGGTGCACGTGACAAGGAATCAGCATCTTCGTGCTTGCGGCCTGATTTATAGACAATGGTAAGGTCAAACTCTTGCAAACGAAGGCTCCATCGTGCCAGACGCCCAGACGGGTCTCGTAAATTGGCTAACCAGCACAATGAGTGATGATCAGTAACTACTTTAAAGTGACGACCGTAGAGGTAAGGCCTGAATTTCATAGTGGCCCACACTACTGCTAGGCACTCTTTCTCCGAGGTGGAATAGTTCATCTCGGCGCGAGACAGGGCACGGCTGGCGTAAGCTATCACGCGCTCGGTGCCTTCTTGATGTTGGACAAGCACGGCGCCGAGACCTACATTGCTCGCGTCGGTATGAACTTCCGTGGCAGCATCCTCGTCGAAGTGAGCAAGAACTGGTGGTGCCTGCATACGCTCACGTAGATCGATAAAAGCCGCGTTCTGTTCTTCATTCCAAACGAATGGTACGTCGTCACGTGTGAGACGGGTCAGAGGCTCGGCAATTCTAGAAAAATTGGCGATGAAGCGACGATAGTAGGCGCACAGACCGAGGAAGCGGCGTACTGCTTTCTTGTCACGGGGAACGGGAAAGGAGGCTACGGCGGTTGTCTTGTCGGGGTCAGGTCGAACACCGTCTGCGCTCACAACATGCCCCAGAAATTTAAGTTCTCTATAGCCAAAGTGGCATTTTTCTGGCTTCAGCGTGAGGTTCGCAGAGTGGAGTGCTTCCAGAACAGCCTGCAGACGTTTCAAGTGTTCCTCGAAAGTGACCGAAAATACGACGACATCATCGAGATAAACTAAGCAGGTGTTCCACTTCAGACCGGTAAGAACAGTGTCCATCATTCTTTGGAATGTCGCTGGTGCAGAACACAGGCCGAAGGGAAGCACCTTGAATTCATACAGGCCGTCCGGTGTAACAAAAGCAGTTTTTTCTCGGTCTCTTTCATCAACCTCAATCTGCCAGTATCCGCTTTTCAAGTCTATGGATGAAAAATACCTTGCTCGCCGTAGTCTGTCTAGTGAATCATCGATGCGTGGCAGAGGATACACGTCTTTTTTTGTCACGTCGTTCAGCTTTCTGTAGTCCACGCAGAAACGCAACGTTCCGTCCTTTTTCTTTACAAGAACGACTGGCGATGACCATGGACTATTGGACGGCTGTATAACATCATCCTGAAGCATCTCTTCGACTTGAGCATTGATCGCGTCACGTTCTTTGGCAGAAACTCGGTAGGGTTGTTGCTTTATGGGCGAGACATCGGTGTGTATAATAATCCGGTGTTTCATAAGAGGCGTTTGACGCACCTTTGAGGACGAAGCGAAACACTCTTGAAATTCAAGCAACAGCTCCTGCAGCGCTGCGCGTTCTTTCTGCGTGAGGCTCGAATTGATGTCCACCTTTTCAAGAGCCTTAGAAACGCCGGTCGATGTCGATTGTAGCCCACTATTTATTGATGCGGCAGAAAAACATTCAGCAACGTCTTCGATGGGGTAGGCGAAAGCGATAGCGGTGCGTCGAAACAGGTGCCGCTGCTCATTACTAAAATTTGTCACAAGCAGCGTGGCACGTCTGTCGTGAAGCGTAATGAGGCTGCGGGCTGCGCAGACACCTATGCTAAACAAAAGTGTCAAGTTGCCTTCGGCGACTGCCTCACCGTCACGTATCTCGTCACACACGACTTCAACCAGGATGCTTGAACGTGGAGGCAACGTGATTATGTCGGCCGAAATACGAAGCGAACTGAGATGGCTGTCATCAGGCTTTTCTGCTTTGTCTGTAGAGAACGTCACTGTGCGCTGTCGGAGGTCAATGATAGCACCGTATTCACGTAAAAAGTCGACGCCTAGGATGAGGTCTCGGGAGCATTCAGGAAGTATAAGGCAGCTGCAGAGAAATGTGCGTTTGCGAATGCCGACTCTAATCGTGCAGATACCGAGAGGGGTGACGACGTGCCCGCCGGCTGTACGGATTTGTGTCCCGTACCACGGCGTACCCACTTTCTTGAGATGCGTCGCCAGTTTTCTGCTCATGATGGAGTAGTCGGCCCCTGTGTCTAATAAAGCTGTAATATCGTGGCGGCCGTCGAGCACTACAGGTATATCTAGGGAAAGTCGGCTTTCTGATTCGGGAGCTGTCGTCGTTGAACCACTGCTGGTACGTACTCGCATGGATTGGGGCCCTTGTTCGTGTCGTTTATCAGCGGCCCCGCCCCCGAAGGTCGCTGTCGTTAGTTTTCCCGCCTAGGGCTGAGCGGCCGTGCTGGCGCCGCCCCTGGGTAGTTCGGGACACTTGACGAAGACCTTCTTGGAGATGGTGATCGTGACTGGCGCCGCGGGAGCAGTGGCATGCGCTGCTCGGACAGGTACTCCTCAATCGCTCTGGGTCTTTCGCCAAATCTTGGCCTGGGTGAGTCGACGGCGAAACCCTGAAGTCCGAGGCGACGGTACTGGCATTCGCGGTACACGTGTCCGGCTTCGCCACAGTGGTAGCACAGCGGCCGCCTGTCCGGTGTGCGCCATACGTCCGATTTCCGCGGGAGGAGCTGCCGATTCTCGAAATGCTGGACTGGTTGAACTGCTGGGAGTGGATCGCGATGTGCAGGGTGTACGAAACGGCGTGGAGGAGCGTAACGACTCGCAGCTTCGGCGTACGATGCAGGAGCGACGTAACAGCTCACAGCCTCGGCATAAGACGCACGGTGAGGCTCGATCGGTACAGGTGGGGAAGCATCGTTGGACAGCGGGACTTGCAAAGCCTGCTGTACTTCACTCCTGATGAGGCTGGAGATGGATCCCGCAGCAGGTGGAGGCGGCCCGTGAATCTTCTGCAGCTCGTCGCGTACCACCGATCTGATGAGGTCGCAGAGAGCTTCGAGATTGACGTTACTCCCCGCAACTCCAATCTGGTCCACCGGCGAGGCAACATTCACGTGGCGGTCGTACACAGCTGATCGCTGCTGCAGCATGTTTTCCATTGTCGTTGCTTCAGTTAAAAACTCTGCCACAGTATTCGGGGGACTTCGCACGAGACCAGCGAAGAGTTGCTCCTTAACTCCTCGCATTAGATGGCGCAACTTCTTGTCTTCTCCCATACCTGGGTCAGCGCGACGGAAAAGGCTCGTCATGTCCTCCACGTACGCCATCACGCTCTCGTTCGGCATTTGGATGCGTGATTGGATGGCCCGTTCCGCTCGTTCACGGCGATGGGGGTCAGCGTAACTTGCTAGCAGCTGACGGCAAAACATCGTCCACGACGAGAAGGGTTCGCGGTTCTCGTACCAAGTACGAGCTCCGTCCTCAAGGCTGAAATATACATTCCGCAGCTTGTTGGCGTCGGTCCACTCGTTGAAAGCCGCAACGCGTTCAAAGTGAGCCAACCAGTCCACAACATCCTCCAACATGGAGCCGCGGAACACCTTCGGCACTCGTGGCTTCTGCAGCGTGTAATTAGCCATCGGAATATTTTCCGTACCGCTCTGGGGTGGTGCAGTTGATGCCATCTCCGGTAGAGGTTCACGCTCGGGGGACAATCCTCGGATTCTCCGGCTGGCCCGGTGGACAGGTGTTGCGACTGCGGGTATAGGGCTCCCAGGAGGCGTTTGGATCATTGACTGGGAATACCCAGCGACTCCACCAGTTGTCGCGCGTGAACAAGAGGGACTTCAGGTAAAGAATACCGCGTAGTCACAGAGGCGCAGGTCAGGGACACCACAATTCAAAAAGAACCAAAAGCCTCGGCGAGAGCGCGCTAGCCCAACAACTTCTTCCTCCTTTTTCTCCTCGATGCGGGCTCGTGCTCGCCGCAGTTCATGGCCAGGTGGCAATATGGCTGTCGTAAAACGTGCAGCAGCGCATCTGCAAGTTCCTTCGCAATCACGCTAGTGTCAAAAGGCGGAGGCTTCTTGCCTACGCCGGGGTTATAACAATATGGGGGCGTTCTGAGACGCAAGGCTTGCAGGTGTGCGTTCCGCAGCGTCCGCAAATCCGTGAGCTGCGTTCGTCCACGATTACCACGCATGAACGTGCACGCCAAATGTTTGGCTGTTGTCAAATTGCAAGCTTGAAAAACCTTCCTTCTTTGTCTGTCCGTTGTGGCTCAGCCACTCTCTGCTGAGAAGCAGGAGACCACCTGTGAACGCAAGTGCTAATATGGAGGCTACAAGGTGCCCTGCTTTCAAGGTGCGTTTCTGCTTCACATTAAAATACAAACCCTCGTCAGTCGTGACCAGATGCAATGAGCTGATTATCGTATTTAACTTGAAACATTGTATGAAGGTACAGGAACAGAAGTACACACAGCGCTGTCTTTGCCGTCTGTTATGCATGACAATTTTACCTGCTTTCGTGGCTCCATAACTGCATTCAAAGGTCACTGCAGCAGTAGGTTAATCTTATTCACGTCACCAAGACGATTTCAAGTCGGATTACGTCGGTGAACATCTGTTTTCCACTGCGGGTCGCAAAAACCAACCGAGCGGAAACTCAAACTTTCAAGGCTGAATAAAAGCGAAATGTCCGCAATGATTTCATTTTTCTTACGACCAGCGCCCGCTCGCGAGGAATACTGTTATTATTCCCAGCAGTACGAATTCTCGATGAGCTTGCACCTGGAGTCGGCTCTACTGGCGCAAGGACTCGGACCGTTCCACGCAGCAATTACCTTACCGCGGTCACGCACGCGAGACGAAAGAGAAGAAATGGCTCAACGCATGACGGGGCACATACCCCCCCCCCCCCCCCGTATGAAGAGGCACACCTGTGTTCGTTTTGTATACACATATTTTCACTTTTCAAAACTCCCCCACCCTCCTCTAGTGTTCACTCGGCCATGACGGGAATAAAAAAGACGGGAATTATTTTACCGTGACAAGTTCAAGCATGTCCCTCACTCTACGGTCCTTCTCCGGGTTTTTTAAAGTGTACTAGATAGAGAGATAAGTGAACGGCCTCACGCAACTGCAGAGGTCGTCTTTAAGCACGGAGCAGACGACACACAAGTCGCATCGTCTGGTACAGAAAAGCAAGGACTCGAAGGGGAGGGGTAGGCTTATTTATGTTCGTGAATAGCATGCGTGGAATGATCTTGAAGATTATAAATGCGCACCGAAATGATAACAGGGATGGATTCTATACGGATGAGTGCACGCCGCAACCAATTGCTGGACGAATGACCTTTCTTCTTGTGTCTATACAAGGCGACCGCGCTGTCATTGCAGCTATAGGGGGAAGTCGGCGTTCAGAGCAGAACATACGGGGTCATTTACATAATGAACGTCCCTGCTCAAAGTGGGCAACTGCGGTGCACCCATTATTTTTCATCTAAGCAATACAATGCTGTAACTCTGGAGCTTCATATGTATCATTGCCGGCCACGCGTCGTCTGCTACTAGAGATCCTAATACACGTATGCATCGTATGCTTTTGATAGACGTGGTTTCTATAATTCAGCATCAGAGGCCGTTGGCCGCCATGTTATTAGGCAAGCGGGATGCCGCTTATAAAAGTAATGAAGCTGCCATGTGCACGTGCGTAGTTTCGTTGTACTGCAATACTTTGCCCTGTTTAGTCAGTGGGCAGATTTTTTTTCCCCGGTGCAAGTACACTATTCGTTGCTCCATGGGTTGTAACGCGTCGTCTGCTACTGTCTGCAGTATCGTCGGTAGCCTCACTAGAGGAGCTCTCGTCGTGTGGTCTGCTAGTGGATCGCGCAAGTACGTCTACAACCTTGCTTCGCAATGAGTAGCGTGTCGTCTGCTTTTAATATGTCATGTCTGCAACTGCAACTGCCTTAGGACACACGTACTGTACGTCTGCAACGTCGCTTCGCAAACTGTATTGTGTCGTCTGCTCTTGATAGCGCGACCGTGTAGAATCGGAGACCATTGGCCGCCATGTTATTAGGCAAACGGGATGTGGCTGGGCGAGGAAGCTGCTGCCACGCGCGTGTTTGTATATAGTTTCACGAGCACGTCCTGTTAGCAATTGTTTCTTCCTTTCTCCCTCCCTCTTCAGTGTCACTTTGCGTGCCATCTGTACAACGTGTGCTAGCAGACGCGCGCATGTGCCATGCAACAACGCGAGCAGACGACGCTGAGAAGGAATAGACGCGATTGGTTTTGCTGAGCAGTACGTGTCAAACGGAGAGGGAGAAAGGCGAGTGGGCGCGACCGGAAATGCCGGCAACATTAGTATGTAACCACATTATGTATAAGCCTATTTACACTGCCAGCACGCGTTATTTTCTTTACTCTTTTTCTGTCGCCTCTAGCAGACGAAACAAGGTCGCGCGCAATAGCGCCAACGGCTGCCTGTTGCTGGCGAGCAGACGACGACTTGGTGGGCCTGGCAGACGATTATGCTCGTCAAGAGAGCCTATAGCAACAACGCGAAATTACAACAGAAGGAAAGAAAGACGCGGGTTTCCCTTATATATATATATATATATATCTATATATATATATATATATATATATATATATATATATTATATAATATATATATATATATATATATATATATATAGAACTTGAAGGGAAGGCACGACAGGTCCGGGTATTTTCTATATTGAAATAACTTGAAGATAGCACATAAGAAAAGGATCGTATTTACTAACGTTTCGGCCGTGGCACGGCCTTCGTCAGAGTTCTTATGTGCTATCTTCAAGTTATTCAATATATATATATAGATATATATATTATATTATATATATATATATTATATATATACTATATATATATATATATATATATATATATATATATAAGGGAAACAAAAGTATACTTAAGGGATCGTTTTTTCGTGTTTTTACACATTAATGAGATCTAACAGACAATAATGCCAAGGAAGGTATAGGGGAAGTTATTAGGCCAATTGTAATGTAAATAAAAAGAAAGAAAAGTGGGTGAAAAGATAACTTGCCCGTGGGCAGGATCCGAACCTGCGACCTTCGAATATATATATATATATATATATATATATATATATATATATATATATATATATATATATATATATTATATTGTGAGCATTATTTATGCGTCCCATCTTTTCATCTGTAAATACTCATCATCACCAGTCAAGTTTAGGTTGTGGGGCACATACTCGAGTCAATAAAAGGAGAGTCTCGAGTGTTCTCGACGCCATCTTACAAGTGGTGGAGAGTGCTGCCCGGTTCCTGCGTCCCTCTCGCGTTCTCGGACACCCCAGCGTCTTCTAGAAACATCCCTGGAGCTCCGTTCAGGCCGCCGCTTAAACGACCTGGGTCCGGTAATGTCGCAAGCCGCCCAGTCCAGCGTGCCAGCTTCGCCACCGCTCCCACCGGCAAGAAACCCTTCTCACCTGGTCACCAGCCCTCAAAAGGATCCTCCGCTGTTCGCAGGGCTTCCGGGTGAAGACGTTGAAGACTGGCTAGAGGAGTATGACCGTGTGAGTGTTATCAACAACTGGGATGAGCCTGCGAAACTCACCCACGTTGCATTCTACCTGAGCGGCGTCGCAAAAACGTGGTTTTTCAACCACGCCACAGATTTTCCGACATGGCCCGCCTTTACACGTCAGCTCCGCCAGATTTTCGCCAACCCGTCAGTGCGCTCGGATATCGCCAAAAAGAGGCTTGGCGCACGTGTTCAACGACCTGGCGAGTCTTACACTTCTTACATCGAAGATGTTCTCGCCCTTTGCCGCCGCATCGACAACAATATGGCGGAAAATGACCGTGTGCGCCACCTGCTAAAAGGAATTGCGACTGTCGCTTTTAATGCGCTTGTGGTACAAAATCCTCAAACCGTAGCCGATGTTGTCGCTACCTGTCAGCGCCTTGAGGAGCTTCAGACCACTCGGGTACAACCTGATATGTCTGATCTGAGCTCAAGTCAAGATACAACAGAGCTGCGTGCACTGATCCGCTCTATCATCCGCGAGGAACTTCACGCACAGGCTTCACCTCGCCACCTCGATATCCAAACGACGCCACCCGCCACTAGTTTGCGCGACGTCGTGAGAGAGGAACTGGCCTTGATGACTAGTACACCACCTCTGAGTTCACATCCCATGCCCAGTTATGCTCACGTTGCTGCAACGACACCTACGCCCCATCAGAGCCTGGCCTCGATGACTGTCACACCTGTCCCGAGCTCATATCCTGTGGCCATGCCAACGTATGCTCAGGTTGCTGCTAGGACGCCTGCACCCCAGCAAAGCCCAATGCAGCTACCAGCGCCCGAAGTGCATGGTTCGCTAAACTCACTCGCACCGCGACCATCTTCCCAGCCTTACAACGCCTGGCGCAGTTCGCGGCCGACTTGCTTCTATTGCGGCATCCGTGGTCATATTTCAAGGTTTTGCCGACGCCGTCAGCAAGACGAACGACGAGGCTACGATAACCTTGAACGGGACGACTTCTACGCGACTGGACCCCCCTATCGTCGGCTGTATCCGAACAGCACACGTCGGTCGCCGTCTCCGCAGAACTTTGACCCAGTTGGCAGTTCCCGGTTCTCACGTCGTCGTTCACCTTCACCGATGCGGCGTTCTTCTTCTCCTCTCCGACCTTCTACTTCAATTCCCGACCGCCAACTGGAAAACTGAACAGTGCAGCTTCGGGAGGGAAAGCTGCATCTTTCGAACTGCGTCAAACTCCTCCGGACCGCCCATCGAATGTTTTATTGATGTATGTTGAAGGTATACAGACAGAGGCACTGGTGGACACAGGCGCATCACATTCCGTAATTCGTGCAGACTTTTGTGCCCGCTTGAAAAAAGTTAGGACGCCCTACGATGGTCCTCCCCTTCGTTGCGCAGATGGAGTCCCTATTCAGCCTTCAAGTGTTTGCACAGTCCGTGTTTTCATAGATGGCATCATTCACCACATTCAGTTTCTTGTACTTCCTTTGTGCACTCACACAGTAATTTTAGGATGGGACTTCCTTTCTTCGGCATCAGCTTTCATATCGTGTCGTCAGCGAGTCATTCGAATGTCAGCTACTGAGAGTTCATCGGATGTCGATCCATACAGCTTCCGTTTCATTGCTGCTACTGATTGTTTCATTTCGCCAGGAGATGAACAACTTCTAACGATCGCTTCGGATACTATAGTTAATGGTGACGTGTTTATAGCTCCATCAGTTCGCTCGAAACCTGCGGGGCTTACCATAGCACCCGGCCTTGTGCGGTTTTAACGACGGTAAAGCATTGGTTACCGCCTTGAATCCAACTTCTTCGCCAGTGATGCTGCCCCAGGGCACTGCTGTGAGCTGCTTCGCTGACAGTGAGTCCTTTTCACTGATTCCCTTCACGCAGAATCACCGCCTTTGTCTGCTACTACAGATATCAAGGCTACCACTGTTACCTTAAATGACACCATAAGTCCTCACCTCACTGCCGAGCAAAAGAGAGACCTCTTAGACCTTCTCCAAAAGCACAGCCTTTCGTTTGATGTACATTGCAAAGTTCTGGGCCGCACCTCCGTTGCAGAGCACAGCATCGAAACCGAAGGCAGCTCCATTGTACGCCGCCGCCCATACCGTCTCTCTTCGGCTGAACGGCAAATCATCGAGAAAAACGTCGCCCGACATGCTCAAACGGGATATTATTCGACCTTCATCCAGCTCCTGGTCGTCTCCTGTGGTGTTGGTCCGGAAAAAGGATGGCTCTGTCCGCTTTTGTGTTGATTACAGAGCGCTCAATAAGATCACGAAAAAAGACGTATATCCGTTGCCACGCATAGATGATGCCCTGGACTCCCTACAAGGCGCAGAATATTTCTCCAGCCTCGACCTCCGATGCGGGTATTGGCAAATACCTATGCGCGAAGCAGACAAGGAGAAAACAGCGTTTGCGACGCCTGACGGGCTTTACGAATTTAACGTCATGCCCTTTGGCTTATGCAACGCTCCAGCAACATTTGAGCGCATGATAGATACTGTCTTACGTGGTCTCAAATGCAAAACCTGTTTATGTTATTTAGACGACATCGTCATTTATTCTTCTACTTTTTCTCAGTACCTTAAGCGTCTGGACGAAGTTCTAACGTGCATTTCGAACGCTGGCCTACAGCTCAATACAAAAAAGTGCCACTTCGCCAGCACAAGCATCAAAGTATTGGGTCACCTTGTCAGCAAAGACGGCGTTCGACCCGACCCCGACAAGGTTGCTGCCGTAATTAGGTTTCCACGTCCGTGCAATCAAAAACAATTGCGAAGTTTCGTGGGCCTGGCGTCTTACTTCCGCCGCTTCATCCGTCACTTTGCTGCCATTGCGGGGCCGTTACACAAGCTTCTGACGTCAGGGACGGATTTCACGTGGACTGACGAGTGCGAGTGTGCTTTCCAAGCCTTAAGCGTGCTTTGACATCAGACCCCGTCCTCCGTCACTTCGATGAGAGTGCACCCACTTTCCTGCACACAGATGCCAGCGGCCACGGAATCGGTGCTGTCCTCCTCCAGCGCGACGACACTTCACGTGAGAGAGTAGTTGCGTATGCCAGCCGCGCACTAACACCTGCAGAGCAGAACTACTCGATAACAGAGCAGGAATGTCTCGCTGTCGTTTGGGCCATCCAGAAATTTCGACCTTATCTGTATGGACGCCACTTTACTGTGGTTACCGACCACCATGCACTATGCTGGTTGTCCTCGCTGAAGAATTTGTCTGGGCGCCTCGGTCGCTGGATACTGCGTTTGCAAGAGTACACTTTTGACGTTGTGTACAGGTCCGGCAAACAGCATCAGGATGCTGACGCTCTCTCTCGCTGCCCCTCTGCCACTTTCATCTCCAACCACGCATCCCGAATGCCCCTCAGGTGATCAAGCGGCTTCCTGTTCACTCACGTTATCACCCCTGGCAGTTGCTGGGTCGCTACCTTTAAACAACAGCGCCCAGTTTGCCGCGTACCAACGTGACGACCCCTACTGTAACCGCATCATCGGATACTTGAATGGCTCGCCTTCTCCACCTAATGCCAGACTACGTCGTCAGCTACGGCTGTTCAAGCTAGAGAACAATGTCCTGCAGCACTATACTTACAATGCGGATGGGCATCGGTGGGTGCCAGTACTTCCCCGTTCGCTGCGAAAACAAGTTCTCGAAGCATTGCACGACGACCCATCAGCTGGACACTTGGGATTTCAAAAGACCTACAACCGAGTTAGGAGCCGTTTCTTTCTGGCCTGGTCTTTCTACCTTTGTGGCTAATTATGTCGCTTCTTGCGCACTTTGTCAACGCCGGAAACGACCAACTTCAGCTCCTGCTGGCTTATTACAACCCATTCCATGTCCCGACACACCTTTTGCCGTTGTCGGAATAGACCTCGTCGGGCCACTTCCCGTAACGCCAGCGGGCCACCGCTGGATCGTCACAGCCGTCGACCACCTCACACGATACGCGGAGACCGCTCCTCTACGCACTAGCTCCGCCTCAGACGTCCACCGCCTTCTTTTTAGAAGCCATTGTGTTGCGTCATGGTGCACCTCGCACGTTGTTGAGTGACCGGGGAAAGGCCTTCATGTCGACAATTCTTGACGAAATTCTAAAAACTTGTGGCACACTTCATAAGACCACATCCGCTTACCACCCGCAGACAAATGGGCTGACAGAGCGATTCCACCGGACTCTAATCGACATGATATCCATGTACATCGGACCGAACCACGATAATTGGGACAAAATCTTGCCGTTCGTAACATTTGCACACAACACCGCTGTTCAACGAACCACCGGGTTATTCACCTTTCTTCCTCGTCTATGGTCGTGCGCCGACATTCACCATTGACGCCTCTTTCTTCAATGTAATGACAAAAACGTCGACGACTACGCCAGAACATTTCGTCTCAAGGCTTGCTGAGGCACGGCAACGTGCTCAACTTAACACGGAGGCCAGTCAAGAAGACCGCAAGCAACGCTATGACAGCTTTCGTCGAGGCGTCACCTTCCGTCCTGGAGATGAAGTACTACTTTGGACACCTGTTCGGACACCCGGATTGTGTGAAAAGTTTCAGTCTCGCTTTCTAGGACCTTACGTTGTTTGTGAAAGAACATCTCCGGTCAATTACCTTGTCACTCCCGTCGAGGGTTCCTCGGACCGTCGTTACCGTGCCTCCGAGATTGTCCACGTTTCACGTCTTAAACCCTTTGTGCGCCGTACCTTTCCCGCCTAAGTCTCGGCCGGGCCGGCCGCTCAAGTGCGCGGGGAAAATAAGTGTGAGCATTATTTATGCGTCCCATCTTTTCATCTGTAAATACTCATCATCACCAGTCAAGTTTAGGTTGTGGGGCACATACTCGAGTCAATAAAAGGAGAGTCTCGAGTGTTCTCGACGCCATCTTACAATATATATATATATATTATATATATATATATATATATATATATATATATATATATATATATGTGTAATGCATAAATGTATATCCCATAGATACATGCAGCAGGACTATAGTTATGCAGTATTATGCAGTCCGTTCTCCTGTTCCTTTAAAAGAACTGGGGCATTATATAGGCGCATGTGTTCCCCAAAAACGGTGGCCCAGAACACGTGATGTCGCGTGGAAATAAACTTTATCTTTACCTTTAGTGGCAAAGATGTCGAACAGCAGCGAAGCTGCAACGATGATGACGATGGTGGTGGTGACTTTCGGTTGAAAATGTCCTCAGCATCATTTCCAGCACATCATTATGAACACCATTGTTTCGGGCATCATCATCATCATCACATCGTTTCTTTTTATTTGTTTCTGGATTCACTCACCCTCTGGTCAGGTGAACCACGCGATGCACACTACTATACTACTACTGCTAATAATAATAATACTATATGTACTTCTACTAGAAATACAACACCAAAACTACTACTACTACTACTACTACTACTACTACTACTACTACTACTACTACTACTACTACACGGTGACGGTAGATTAATGGTACGTTCAGGTGGTTACTTCCGGAGCCCCTTGAAAAAAAAATATATGTAAACGAGCAACCAAGCATTGCGACTCAAATAAGCGGGTGCATGCGAGTTAAGGAAAGAAAAAAAAACATGATTTTGCATGCATGCCTGCTTTGTACACAGTTATGTTGTATACACCTTTTCACAGGAAGGAAAAAAACACCGCCATGATGGGCTGTGCGCGGGAGTACAAAGGCCAAGGGCGCAGCGTTGCCAGTGCATTTTCGAGGGGACGCGTCAATTTGCACAGCCCAAGGAGGGCTATGGCAGCGCCCAGGGAGGCGTTTATGAAAAGGTGATATACAAAAAGAGCAGGAATGTGTGCAAAAACACAGTGTTGAATTCACCACTCTCAAACACGGTCCAGAGCGCCCTCGCAACGACTGTGAAACAAAGACCATTTTCCTAAAATTAACTAGACGGGACTCTGGCGCTGCGATCGTTCAGTGACCATGGGAAATGATGGGTAGTACACACATTTGCCTAGTCTTCGTACTTTCAAGCGGCAAATCGTACTTGCGGCTTCGTTTATTGCTGGTGACGGTTTTGTTTTGAAGAAAGAAAAAAAAAAACCTTTTGAACTTTGTGACCCGATTCGAAATGGTAAGCCTAAAACAATAAGGTTGTGAAGCGCAAACGCTGAACATTTGCTAATTTTTTTTCGTGAAAAAAACAGCTTCAAGCTACACAAACACACGCGGGGCCAAAAGCAGGCCAGAAGTACGAAGATTAGACAAATGTGTGTACTACCCAATCATTCCCATGCTCGCTGAAGCGCCGTGCGTTGCAACTCCCATAGACACTAGCGCCGGAGTTCCCTCTAGTTAGTATTGTGGGAAACTCTATGGGAGCTGCAACGCACGGCGCTTCAGCGAGCATGGGAATGATGGGTAGTACACACATTTGTCTAATTTTCGTATTTCTGGCCTGCTTCTGGCTCCGTGTGTGTTCGTGTGGCTTAAAGCTGTTTTTTCACGAAAACAAATTAGCGAATGTTTCGAATGAAGTCTTCGAATTATCACTATTTCGAATCAAGTCCCTAAGTTCAAAAGGGTTTGTTCTTTCTTTCAATACAAAATCGAAACACAACAATAAACGAAGCCGCAAGTACGGTTCGCCGCCCGCAAGTACGAAGACTAGGCAAATGTGTGTACTACCCATCATTCCCATGGTCACTGAACGATCGCAGCGCCAGAGCGCCCTCTAGTTAATTTTGGGAAACTCTATGGCAGCTCCCGTAGACACTAGCGCCAGAGTTCCCCTCTATAGTGTATATTAGGAAACTCTACGACAAAGACGCGGGACTGCGTTCGCCAGGTGGACCGGCCCGCGACAACCTTGGACATGTCTTTTTACGCGGCCGTCGACGAGCCCATGCACTGCACAGGTGTGTGTGTGTGTCGCCGCCAACATCACGGCGCAAGTCGAGCGTTGCGCAACACGCATTCCGTCACGCTGTCTTTGCCCTCGGGCCACGCGCTTGCTTGCTGGCTACGGCGGCATCGACCGCAACTGAAAGATGGCGACAGTGCCAAATAAATAACGGGTTCCCCGCGTGCCAGAACCACGTAGTTGTGAAACACATCCCAACGACGGTTCTCCTTATAGATGTGTGGCAGCTTGGGCTAGTTGGTATGGCATGGCGATAGTTATCCCTCTCTCTCGCTCTTTGTGCCATATGGTTTTTGCCACATGGTCTACTGTCTCCTTTATGTATTTTAGCGCTCTGCGCAATAAACTCAGTGGGAAACGACGATAGTTATAGCGCGAGAACAAAACGACGACACTTGTCTCTGCGTCGTCGTTTTGTTCTCGCGCTATAACTATCGTCATGCCATACCAACTAGCCCAAGCTGCCACACTTCTCAGTGGGAAAGTAGCGCTCGTGTCCGTCGTGTCCTTCTTGTCTCTGTGTCGTCGTTCTATTCTCGCGCTATAACTATCGTCACGGGTTATCCGGATTACGGTTCTCAAAAGGACGCTAATGAGAAACAATGACTTCCGATTAGATCGACAAACTTCCCTCTGAGAACTTCAATGCCACGCTTCACCACTATCGTAAGTTCATTGTTAGCGGAGAAAATCAGTATTGGAGTTCCGATTTTAAATTTGAGGCGGAAATGCTGTGGGCCCGAGTGCTCAAATTGGGGTGCAGGTTGAAGAACCCCAGGTGGTCGAAATTTCTGGAGCCCTCTACTACGGCGTCTCTTATAATCTCATAATCACCATAACAATATGGTGGTTTTGGGACGTTAAACCCCACATATCAATGAATCATCCAATTTTGAAATTTCGCGCGTAAACCTCCACACGTGACGTCAGAAATTTCAAAATGTATTTCTTGGTATTTCGCGACATTGGTTCGATGAAATTTTCTGATACTTCGTATGTCATGTCTATGGCAACCAGAAATGACAATGCACCTCATTTTGATCGATTAGAAGCTGCGCTGTACCCCGTAGATGCCTTCAATATTTATGACGTCACAGTGTTAAGCGCAAAAATCGTAAGGTGGCGCTTCCAACTGCAATTTCTTTTAGCGCGTTTTTTTTTTCGCTTAATAAGTGTCGTGTCGCGGTAAGAATGCTGTTTTGGGGATAGTGAAATTGTACTTCCCTAATACGCGAAAAATCGTACCAATCTTTAGTGCTCCTTTAAACGGGTACCGACAAGAAGAAATTCAGCTTTTTTTTTATTTCTTAAAGACCGATAGACGAGATAGCTGGTACATGTATACACATTACACTCCGTTCATACGTCAGGTGCAACGCAGTGGAAGCTATGCAAGAAGCTTGGTCAGTAGAATGTATAGACAACTTCACGCGTCTCCCACTTGGATTTCGTCATTGCAAGCGTGGCCTCCGAAATGGGCTCCAGCTGCACGCTGCCAGAACTCATCGCAGACACGATGCCACGAAAAGAAATAGACGTTCAGCAATGCTGATCAAGCTAATGACTACCATATAAATAATAGGGCTTGTTTCTCAGACACAGGGGATCTACATTTATTACTCACTCCGAAAACAAAAAGATAAAAAAACAGATATTACGGGTAGTAAAATATTTGAACTACTTTTTGGTGCGAGCTCATGTACTGCAAGAAGTCTCGCTACAGACCCTTGACGACTTTCAGTTTGGTCCACCGATGTGCCTGAATAGCATAGGTGGGCAAGAAGAGCGTAAGAAAATAGCCCGCTGATTTTTTTTTTTTACAATTTCCATCCATCATGTGGCAAAATATATTCAAATAGATGTTCTTTTGCGCTACATAAAAACTACAAAAGATGGCCCTGAACATTACGCACGTTCTTTTCATCTGAAAAATTAATAAGAGATTTTTTTACCTTTGAAAAAGCGTGAAAACGTCCTTTCAGTTTCGACGTTACGAGCTGGTAAATTAGGTGACCGGAAGTTTTTTTTTTGCAGTGTTGAAACTATTTACAGCTTCCGCAGCTTTGCACCGAATGCATGAAACGGAGTATAAAAAAAAACTTAAGCAAAATGTGAGCAGCCCTTCAATGTTCGTCGCAGTAGCACTTTAGTGAAGGCGCGTTCTGACACTGGTATCCATTCCTCACGCCCAATGTCGATGGTAATATAATGTTACATGTAGCTTACGGCATAAGTTCACGATATATCCGCACGTAAACCAATGGTAACCAATAATATTTATATCTGGGATTTTATGCACCAAAACCACCATGTGATTACAAAGAACGCCCGGGTGAAGGCACCGGAAATTACGACCATGTTCTTTAGCGTGTACTGACATCACGTGGTACGAGGGCATCTTAGCATTTAGCTTCCACCAAGATGCCTCGGGTGGATTAGAACCCGCGACCGTCGAGTCAGCACCCGAGCACAATAACCACAGTACCACCGAGGCAAAATGTAACCAAGATGGCGACTGTCGAGCAATCGGAACCACTTCTTCTTCCTTCCCCTTTCAATTGCAACAACCCACGGCGGCTATCCTTTACGAGCATACGGTGATGCCTTTCAGGATTAAAAGTCACCGCGGGCAATTGAAAACGCTATGAAGACGTTTCTTAAGATGCACCTGTTCGATCTTCGTAGACATCAGATAAGGCCATCGCCACTCCATCTAGGAGGACTACACTGAGCGACCATGGACAGACAGGTGGACGGCCGCGAGAGTCGAGTTCTCTTATCTTACAATCATCCCCCGAGCTGTGTTTCCCCGCTAAGAGCAGGCGGCGTCCTTCTGTCAAGGTCCACGGCTCGACTCGTTACTTGGCGTCTAATTTGTTATTCTACAGCATTATCGTTCGGTATTTTTGCTCACCCACCACAACACTTGGAAAAACAGGCAAAGTAATTAGGCTTAGCAGTGCACCCAATTCAAATGACTTCCGTTAAAAGGAGTCACGGTAACGTCGGCGTCGTCTGCTGCAATTCGTAAACGAGCGTCGTCTGCTACAATCTTCCGTCTGTCACGTGTCTCGCCCCCCCCCCCTTTTTTAGATGCGGAGCATCTTATACTCGCGCCTTGTAGTGCGCCGTCCGCGCCGTCCACACCGCTTCTCGAACATTCGACAGCTGACGCGCGCGCATGCGCCGTCGCCCACTCTTCCACCATCTGTGCATCCCTTCCTCCTCTACACACCGCGCGCGCTTCACTCCTCCACCATCTGTGCACCCTTCCTCCTCTACACACCGCGTTCGACATCTACAATTCTCCTGATTCTCCAGTGGACGCGCATGTGGCGTCGCGCTTCGAGAACATTCAACAGCTGACAGTGCATGCGCCATCGTGCTGTATATATACTCAAGGTCGGCGCTCGCTCGCTCAGTTGCCGCTCGTCGGTTGGTTTGTACGGCGCGTCGACGTCCAAGGTCGCGGTGAAATGAATTCCAACGAATCCACAAACACAATGACCGACGTCCCTTCGACCAGCGCCGTCCTTTCGCATACGTGTGTACGTGTTCACTCATTTAACACCCCCTCCTACAACCACGTTAACCAATTTAGCCATCGACCCAAGTAAGTCGCAATTTAACACCCCATTTCACAACCACGTTAACCAATTTAGCCATCGACCCAAGTAAGTCGCACTTTAACACCCCGTTAACCAATTATATGCTCCGCATCCTCCTCAGTGTTCCCCCGAGGGAAGCTGCGGGCAATTTTTTTTAGTGTGATAGCGTCGTCTGCAAGATGCGAAGTTGTCTCGTAAATGGGTACGAGCCACGTGCTGTGCGTTTCAGTCTGTACGTTACACAAATCACGTGCGAACACTTTCTCCAGCCCACCAATACGTAATTGTTTCTATCGTTACTTTTTTTTTTAAAGGCGAGCTACTTAGGCACCGAAATGCGCCTTCAGAACGGCTTCCAATAAAATACGCCGCATAAATTTTGACGTCGTCTGGTGTTTTTTTTTTTTTGTAGTTTGTAGTCTGATTTTGGAGCTGCGTCGTCTGGAAAGTTCGAAACCATCGGCTTGAACATGGCGTAGATTGTGTATGTTTCCTTCTCGTAATTTTGGATCCGGAGCTCACATCTCGTGAAAGCATATAGCCTTCGAGATTCATGTCTAGCGCTCAACAGAAGTCCTCTGAGACATGTCTAAACATCGCTTATGTGTTTGTGATGTGAAGATTTTAGCCAAAGTATAGTGAGCTTTAAGTTTATCGCGCCAATTCTTTCATTTTAATAATAAACATTTCAATTTTACATTTTCCATCTCTGTTTCCATGCTGCTAGCGGATTTTATAATGTGGATAAACGGTCAAAGAAAGGTCCTCACATTCTTCTTTAAAGTTGTATGCCCGCGTTGGAGAGGTTCCCGCCTATATACATGCAATGCCTGCTATTCATAGCTTCAGCCGAAAGTAAAGAAACAAAAAAAATCGAAGACTGGTCAACTCCTAAAGAAACAATTCAGGACAGAACATTCTTTTAATAAAATATTACAACATTCTCCACCAGGCGGTGCAGTTTTCCTTGAAGTGGTTACAACCTAGACGAAGTTTTTTCGACATGACGCAACACTACGCCGGACCCTGTAAAACGATTCTTAAGGAGCTTGCAGCAATTAATCCTGCCTATTATCGCCAGGATCGGCACGTAACGGCGAATGTCGTTTGCCATATCGACAACCTCACTATACATTCCGACAAAGCAGCTTAGAGAAATTCAGGCGAATAGAGCACGACACTTGAACAGTGTATAACTGCACGTTAGCAATAAACTGAGCAGGGCACACAATGCAAAAGTAGGCCAGCCTTGCGCGAAGCATTTTTACGACTCCTACACCCAATGTGGGCGGTGTATACATAGTGTGAACGCAACCACATCTGCTGGAGAAGTTGGGCTGAATCCGGAAAGATAAGGAGTTGCATTAGATTACAACGGTGTATAAGATCATATAAACACGCTCCGATCTTAGATATTGCAAGCCCAGCCTTAAAGGGAAAGGAAAGGAAAAAAAGAAAAAAAATATGTAGTGGGACTCCATGGTTTACGGAAAAACAGGTGCCCTATTACCGTAGTCAGCCCTATCCAAGTCGTATGGAGAAAAGTAGGGTACTTCTGCTTCGTTTTTGTGAAGCACGGTATATATACTACTTATTCAGTACTACAAGCTCCAATTATTTCTAAAGTAATTTGCATAGCAGTATAGGACACTTCTGCTGTTTAATTTCATCATTTACCCCACATAATTCCCCGCAAAGCATGACGCTACTTCTGCTACTTAGCTATCGTCTGGAAAGATGGATGACACTTACTTTTTACTGCTGTTTCATTCCGGACAGTATACGTGCCACTTCTGCTGTACTTCTGCCCTATGTTGTATATGAAAAGTCACTGCCCCTCCTGCTATACTGCTGTTATTCAGCCATTAGCTTAGCAGCACGCCACTTCTGCGACTCAGCCCAAATGTCGTCTGGAAAGTTGTATGACACTTTTTGCTTACTTATGTTTCATTCGCACGATAGTATATATGAGCCACATCGGCTGTATACTGCCATTGAGTCCATAGGTCGTATATGGAAATCAGTGCGACACATACATACGCAACGTAGGAAGGTCAGCCCTGAATGTCGTCTGCAAATCGGTACGCCACTTATGATACACCCCAGTTTTATTCCTAATATTGCCATATATAACGCCATACTTCTGCTCACATATGGGAACTTCTGCCTATACTTCAAATCTAAAGTCGTATGGAAAGCAGTGCATTGTTAGGCTGTACTTCTGCTGGCCAGCCCGAAATGTCGTCTGTAAAGCGTTCAACTGCAACTTCTGCTTCACGCGCGTCGAATATGCAAGTCGGAGAGATTAAGAAGTCAGTTTTCAATCAGGAATCTGGGCAGTTATCGCGATTCCCATCTCAAACGCCGCGCACGGCGCGTTCATTTATATAGGACGCTGCTGCTACGGCCACACTTGAAAAGAGAGAAAGAAAATATGCAATACAAGAGTGCGATAGCCTCCGTCCATAATGACCTATAGGCAGCATAATCAACCCGACTTGCTTACACTGCCGCCGGTACGGCGCGGTGGATGGCGGGACACGCGGATTAAATCGCTCCTCTTGCGTAATGCGCCGGCCACACCGTGACAAAGCCCCGCGCTGCGATATGCTAATGCCTTCGTAGTTGCGCTTTCGCCCATTAAGAGTGTCCTTAACGTGTCTACCGAGAAAAAAAAAAACAAAAACAGCCGGTGTGCTCATGTCGATGTAGGAAACAGCCCTTTCGTGTATAAGACACGAACGTAGACTTTTCTTTTCCGGGTCGCGAGACCGGCCAAGCTGTGAAATGCAGCTTTCGTCCAATCGCATGAAGCCACTCTTGTAGGCGCCGTGTGCTCACCATGCGGATCAACGAAACTCAAACAAACAAACAAAAGATAATTTGACTATTGCAAAGGACTGCTCAAGCTCAAAACTGTAGTACAACACTGCAGGTGATGGGGGCACTGCGACTCGAGAACACCGCAGTACCAGCAGCCACACGTTTCAAAAAGTACAGACACCTATCATCATCATCACCACCATCATATCATGCAGGGAGCTGGAGTTAAAATTTTGAAGGTTCTTGTCTAACAGCGGTCCGAACGGGGCGGATCCAGCCACTCACTTTAAGGGGAGGGAGGTCCTGATTCTTGTGTTTAGAAGTTACTATCATCACAGAAACCCCACACAGCATGATTAGTGTTAATTTGTGCTCACAGGTGTTCCACTCACTAGTCTTAATTGGCGATAGGAAATGGACGACCAGGACTGATGAGAGTAGGGCGATCGCCACTACCACCAACCCCTTCTGGACCCACCACTGAGGTGTCATGACACCAAAGCTAACACCAGATGGTGTCCAAAAGAGAATAGTTATAGCGCGAGAACAGAACGTCGACAAAGAGACAAGAAGGACACGAAGGACTCTTTGTCGTCGTTCTGTTCTCGCGCTATAACCATCGTCATGTCATACCAACTATAGCCCAAGCTGCCACACTTTTAAGTCCGGAAAAGGTCACAAGGAAGCGATTATCGACACGAGCTCGCCGTTGGTACAACGTCGTTACTTGTTCCCTAGAGCGGACTCATCGGTTCGGCACATCTTCCGCGGGACGTGTCATTGTTTCCGAACTACCGGGTTCCCTTTTCAGAGTGAACTTATACACAATACGAAACAGAAGAATTCGCCGTGACGAGTGTTCGTTACAAAGCTGCGCAGTGTGTACGCACGGCGTGGTTATTCACGCCGAAACAATACGAAAGTGTGGCGCGATGCTTGAACGAGCACCGTTGCAAACGAAAGCTGTAAACCCTCTCGCCTTCGAGAAGCCTGTTCAGTCTCGCTCGCGTTTTTCTTCCTTTCTTTGTTGTGGTTGCTTGTTCGTTGTTGCCCACATTCATAAGCCAACCCCGCCACTTTCGTCGACAGTCGTTTCCGAGGAAACACGTCAGGTCCGACATGTCACCTACACTAATTGACACCGGCTTTAAGTGTACGCTTTATGCAGATCGTGGAACAATGCTTGGAAAACGACGGAAGTGGTGTGTGTTCAGTGTAACTTGACGCTTCAGCGGCACAATAGACCGGGAACACCGCACAAAAAAGCCAGGTCACTGGACGAAAGTAAGTATGCAAACGCTATCTTCGATCCTTACCAAACTTATGCAAACGCTATCTTCGATCCTTACCAAACTTATTTGATCAACACCCTAGAATATGTCCAAAATCGCGCGGCTCGATTTGTTTTGTCTGACTACTCTCATTATTCAAGTGTTTCAGCGTTAAAAGCAGACCTTAACTTTCCTTCACTTCAATCTCGCCGCAAAATAGCTCGACTGTGTCTTTACCACAAATTCTTCCACTCGCAACAACTCAGAAATCAGTACATTCGACTAGCCCACCGTATTTCCCGTACTAGCCACGCCAACGCAGTCTATCCGGAACGTGCCCATACTAATACATTCCAACAATCATTTTTCATACGCACACCCAGAGACTGGAATGACCTACCTGCTGAAGTTGCTACCATCATGGACCAATCTCGTTTCAAACACGCCATTGTAGTGCCCCCATAAGTAATGTACCCATTCTGTTGCTGTCGCTACGATATTGTAACCCTCCTTTCTAGTATTGTGCCGCACCCCTTATATAGAAGTACCGCCGTAACTTCTATACATAGTCTGTTGCCGTTACCATGTTGTTACCCTTTTTTCAAGTGCCGTGTCATGCCCACCCATCCTGTAATGTCCCTATGGGACCTTTGAGGAATCAATAAATAAAAAAATAAAGTTCGCGCTCCCCTTCCCGGTGGACAAGGGTCCATAACCCCCCCCCCCCCCCCCTCGGTGACCTGGGGGAGCAACCACTCCCTCGGCCTCCCTCCCGTACGCACACCTATGTCGCTGGCAAGACACTTGCTGGCATTGCATTCGTCGTGCTTGCTAAGTACTCCCACTCCTTCACCAGAACAGGAACTGGCCTCCCTGGTGCTGAAACTGGACAACGCCTCCCAAACGAATCTCGCAACCATACGCCCTGGCACCGACTCCGGCTAAAGCCCCTGTAACTCCGACAGGCAGCTGCCGAACACCCAACCATGCATGGCGGCGGTAGAGGAAGTTCGATGAGATAAAATGGAATCAGCTCACAGAGGATAAGCTAAACAATCATTGAAAGAGGTCTTTGCCCTGCAGTGGATTAGAACAGGCTGACAGTGATGATGATTGCTTGATCACATATCGCGTGTATATTGATATAGCCGGTGATATAGACGCTGCTAAAACTCGGGCGCCAGTAACACGGCAAACGTAAACCGGGAACGTAAAGAAGTATACGTACAAGCTGAAACTTTCCATTGGCGCCAACGAAGGATGGACGGTGCTTCGTATTAGCCGGCTGGTCAACTGGCGCACTTTGCTACAGGGAGAACAACGTTCCACCTCATGTGCTATTGGAACAGACTGTTAGTTTAAGCGGCCATTTTCATTTAAAGAAGGCCTTTGCGTTTCCTGTCCTAAAAGAGTCATTTCTGAAGCTAATTCGGCGTCTGGACTCGAGAACCATACCTATAACGATCAACAGAATGACTAGGATCTTTATGCTGATTAGGAATAGTATATATTCTTTTGAACAGTTGTGTATCAGTTTTTTCAACTCATGCTGACCGCATGGGGGTGACTCACAAAAAAGAAAATAAAATGCTTGGCCAACCTCTCGAGCCAAAAAACATCCGAACATGTACCGGCCTATCCCGCCAAGTTCCCTATTTCTGCGATCATCCCTTGCGTGAATGCTCACGACTACACTTACCAAGGAAATCTATATTATAAGACGACAGTCATATGCGGCCCCCGTGTTTGAGGACCTTGACATGGTCTGTGCAGGAGACGATCTTCTTTTGTTTCGGTACCTTAATTCCTCCATTGACGAGTTTGGTCGCGCGCCCTGTCCTGAAGAAACAACTAGCTCTGACGGAGCATTGTTCCAACTCCTGATGCGGTCGCTAGGCGTTAAATCATGTTCTGTAGAGACCTTAATTTGCGCGCATCATAAGACAGACGTCAAAACGTGATGACATGCGTACCTGCCATCCCAGTCACAGCCGGAGTCGTTGCAGACGACACACTGTCCCACAGCGAGCAGAAGAACAACGCACAGCACCCACGAGTTTGGCACCCAGGGCCGCCACCCCGACATCAGTGACGGCCTCCCGGGGCTATTACACTCCATGTCGGCGCCGTGTCAGCACGGAGCCGTCGTTGATGTGTCAAGCCGCCGCCGTGTCATGTCTCGCGTAGCACCAACGTCGAGACGTCAGTGCGCTATATCCGACGTCTTCTGGCTCCCCACAAGCAGACGACAACGTCAGCACAGAACTTTCTACGATAGCAGACGACGCCACAACAAACAACTCGGCCGATGAAAAGGGAGCGAGCACTAAACAAGCGCGCTGCACCAAAACCACCAACGCGACTTCGAACCAAAGACCTTCCGCACCACAATCCAGCAGCGCGGAGGGTGTTCTGAGGAGAGAAGCAAGCGGTCGGTGGTTGCTCGGTGGGGATCGGGCCGACACCGTGAAACACGTCCGGGTTGTTGTTTCGCCCGCTCGTTTGGGGGCGGAGCTTGACGGCCCGGTTTGAGAAGTGAGTTTATCCTCCTCGCTCATTGGTTGGTGCGGGGGCGACTCTTCGAGGGGAGTGAGAAGGAGACGGGAGGATGCAGGAGGATAAAGAAATGCCTCGGGGGGATTAACGCGCTTATAACAAAACCCTACAGAACAAATTGTGTGTTGGTAGCGCCATCTAAATGTGAAATTAGCAAGTAATTTGTCAGTTGAATTGAGGCCTCCAAGACATCCACATGCAGAACGGGCACCGCGCGTTTTTCAAACGTTGCTCCCGGCACACCAAGCTTGCGATGTTCTACGCACGTAATAATTCGCCTTATTTGGCCCTCATACACCGTCCTTTGTTCTATAAAACTTCATATATTATTGATTTGTCATCACTTCAACATTTATATATGCCAGTAGCGTAGTGCACGATCGAGACATTTGTCATGTGTTCCCTCCGCGTGAAGATATATCAACATTAGCAACGGGGAAAGGCTGCGTCACGTTGCATTAGCAAGAAAACCGGTTTTCATGAAAGCTTCTAAACGCCTCAGAGGTGCGACAATGACAAAAAAAAACAAGCTTAAACACGAACACGGAATGGGTAGGAGCCTTTCCTCGGGAATAAGCAAGCAAGATGTGAAAGTGATGTCTCGATAATTTGCCATCGCGGTGATTCACGCGTTCGGCAAACCGTGAGAGAACTGCAGAGCGCACGATGCGCTCTACCAACATGCCGCCAGTATAAATATTCCTTCGGGACAGTCTTGATAAGATATCGCATATGCGATTACCACCAGGAAGAGCGTGCTCGCTGACTCTGAAGAACTGTGGTAGATTTGCTTTGCCAATTATCGCCTGTTGTACTTCGGCCGGAGTGTGTGCCACCCATAAGACAAAGACTATACTCCTTGAACTGGAAGAAGCCGATAATCAAGAGCAATGACAAAGCACTAGGGCTCAAATATGTCGAGAGTATAGATTGGTGCGACGCGTACAAGCAAGACAAAAACACACACACAAAAAAAAACAAAGAAACATCTCCTAGCCTGGCTAGATAGTGTTATTGTTAACAATACTGAATGTTGGCCTAGATAGTGTTAGTCCAAGGAGGCTTTTGACGTGAGAAAGTATTTTTAAGCGAGCCTAAAGATAGAAAATCCTGATTTCGTATTGTGGGAATGGACGCCGCAGCTGAAGACCCAAAGAAATGCGCCCATTTGTAAAAATCTGCACGGCGGCTTTTCCACGTGATTTTTTTTCTCGACCTAGTACCAAGAAGAGTCATAAAATCTTGTTCTCGGACTCCTTTTTCTCGCTCGTAGCGTTTGATGATGATGAACCTTCAGCTTTGCTGGCACTCGCCCACAAAGGGGGATCGGCCAAGAACCGGGCGGCAGGATCATCAAGTGTGCTAAGTCAGACATTCAGGTAGTCTCTCTTAGCCGTAAATAATAACAATAGACTGGCTAACAGGGTAATCTCTTTGTTGCCCTTATGTACTCGCACACAGCAGAGAAAACCTCAATGTGGCTACAACCTAATGTAATCCCTCCGAAGGATAAAATTAGTTCCACGTTTATTTTTAAGCCTAGCTTCTCAATTGGCGCGACCAGGTATCTTTTCCTTTGATAAGCATAACGTTGACAGGATAAAAAGAAAGGATCTATTGATTTCGATTCCTTGCAAAAGAGACACAACGGAGATGCTGTTAGTCCAGCTTTATGTAGGTAGTAAGTCAGATGCGGAATTCTGCATCGTAATCTGGTGATTGTAGTTTCTAACTGCCGAGATACACACCACTGTTTGTTCCAGCAATATCTTAGATGTACGAAGTCTCTGACTTTATCCAATGATAATTGTTCTATTTCTTTGTGCAAACGAGCATTTCTATATCTGAGTGCTGTTAGGCGAAATCAGGTAAAATAGGTAAGAGTTTTTGCCGCTGCCAGTTCCAGAAAAAGTGCGTGCCCCGAACGACACGTTCCTCGATAACAATGCGTACACGCTGAAGGTCAAAAATGGGGCGTGACCGTCCAATATACCATCTCAGTACATACCAACAAATAGCGCTTATGAAAAAATGGAAAAAAGAAAAGGGCGTTTGTGGTGTTCAAGTACCTTCCCCGAGCACAGCGAGAAAGAAAAGCACGCAGTCTGTCAACAAAAGGGCTTAACTGAAGAAAACAAAAGAATAAACATCGTGCTGGAGGGCCGTCTTGCAGCTAGACCATTGTAATATGTCCATTTTTATTGCGTCTGCAGGGCACGTAGGAGTTGCGTGATTCCACGAGAGATCGACACGAGTCCAAAAGTTGATATTTTATATTTCATTGAGCATTTTATATTTCGTGCACCTCTCACTAGGTAGCCCTAAAGCCAACTTCTTTTTGTGATTAACGGCATAACTTACGAGAAAAAAAAAATATCAAACTTCACCAACACGGAGGCACCAATTTCGTCACCTGTCATTTTCGAAAATTGCAGATGCTATAAAAAGACAAATATTTTGTTTCAAGGAAGATATTTTTTTCCTGAAATGCATGTCTAATGAAGAATGAATTCATACAATTTCAAGTTTGTAGACCTTAAGAAAATAGCTTTTAAAAATGTCTAATTTTGCGACAGTTTGAAATAAGTTACGTATCCCCCCCCCCCCCTTTTTTTTTTCCTCTGAAAGTAATGCAAGCAGCGTTTTCAAACTTGACACGTTTTAACGATATAGTGCTTTCATTAGGTACATAAGTTATTGCTGCCGTAGGGCAAATGTAAATTTTTATATATTGCCTCAAAGTTCTCCTATCGGCAAAAGTGTACTCCACTGAAACTTGAATAATAATAAAAAAAACCCATCTTCGATTTTTCTCAAAATCTCGTAAATAGACAACCGAAGGCCACATACTTTAATATAGAAAAACATGTTGCATTATTTTGTTTTTAGCGACAATATTCGTAGTACAAATCAGAGCTTTTCGAGAATACGCTTATAAGTTGAGAAATCTAGATATCGGAACGGAAAAGCGGCAATAAGCTTCAAACGCGAGTAAACGTGACCGCATTTGGTGAAGAAAGGCTTTTTTAGTAGATAGCAGTAACTATTTTGAACACGATATTCTACAGTATCTGAATTCACTCTTATACGTAGAGCACCGAGACTTCTAATACGTGGACTTCTAATACGAGACTTCTAATACTACTTTGTTCTAATAAGATACAATGCTGAGGTTATACTGGCCTCTAAATAGCTCCTGCTGTTCCGTGCTCTGTAGTACAATATAGCTGGAAAACACAAGCAGTTTTTCGGAAAATATAGGAAGTAGAGCTTTTATTATATTAGGATTTTGGTGAAACGAAACGAAAGTCATATGCAGGCACAAGACAGCATTAGACTAAGTTTTTTTTTTTTGCACACGAGAACATAGAATGTACCCATCAAGAAATCACATATGTTCATCTTAATTCTGGTCTCTTTCGTCGATGCTTTTAAATGTGAAGGATTGATTTGTTGATTTGCGTTCTGTAGGCACTGTTGGCGTTTATGTGCATATCTATCTAGCCGCTTACGTACGGGTGCTCTCGTGGTCACCCCCTTAATTTGGCGTGATCCAAGATTAGTGTGGGATGGTATAACGAATTTGACGGGCTGGTCAACACACGAATAATGTCACAATCACGTCGTCTACGTCGTCAAACGCTTCCCGCCAGACAGTGGCACATACCCGCGGGCGGGTATGTGCCATTGGTACCCGGGTATGCACCACAGGTGATTGGAACTTAGCATCTACCCAGGATCAACGGGAAGATAGTGGGGCAATTTTAACACGTGAGCGTTAAGAAAAACCTGACACCGGCCACGTTCACCCGATGAATGCAAATAATCGATGACAAGGTCCCAGCAGGAATCGAACTCAAGCATTATGCGTGGCAATCAAGCATTCTACCATAAAGCCATGCCAGGCCTAGGAACTGCCGTTCGAAAAGACCCTATAAATACATGTTCGTGAAACGTCAATTGCGGTTGCAGTGTTAATTGCCTATCTTGTTCGTAAAGCTTGCATATGTACTTTTTTTGATACAGCCGTCACTTCGGGTTAACGTAAATTGCAGTTGGGCGTCGTACGCTGGAGTTGATTGATGTATATATACATATGTGTCCAATGCTATACCATCAAGCACCAGAACTTCATATCAGCTCATCGCTTCTGGTGTCCCCGATACTAATTTTCTTGTTGGCAATCGTTGCGCAAGTGCAAACTGGTTATACAAACATCGGCAATTATTCAACATATCTCTGTACGTGCAACATATATACATTCATTCAGCGTCATTTCACGACATTTCGCTCAATAAAAAAAAATACAACACGGTCACCTTCCCTCCGCGTGCTTCGCATAACGTCGATTTGCAAGGTGCGTTGAATCTGCCAAATTTTTTACAAATACTTAAACAATTGATACCCGAAAAGATCTTATATTCGCGCAAATTCACCGCTGCAAAAAAAAAAATAGAATCTGTCCAGTGCGAGCGGAGTTGCAAATATTTTTTGCGCACTGCAATTGCTTTCCCATTTTCGTCCCGACGAAAGCGCTGGAAGCTTAGCATGGAGAGGTGGCAGGGGGAAGAGAATACGTCTCGCGCACCTCGAGATCTTGAGTATTTCATGGGCAAAGCTCCTCTTGCTCGGGGTAAGTCCCTTGTCGCGCCGTGCCCAGTAGCTCTCAAGGCAAGCGCTTTTGGTGCGCTTTTCTCATCGCCGGGACCACTCGAGAGAGTTCACGCTGGCGCTGCCCAACGTTCGCTTCCTCAACACCCTCGTGAAAGACGCTGAGCACCATCCCGTCCGGACCTTAGCGGACGTGCTCTGCTTCACGAAGACATAAAACGCTGGAAACATGCACACCAAAGGCTGCGACGCGATCATGTGCACCGATGAAGCAGAGCGTCCAAAGACCACCAACTACCTCTGAACAACCAGCATGACGTACCTTGTCATGTCCAGAGCCTTGTCCAGAGAGCCCCTCTCCAGCGCCCACGTTCTAGTTCGTACATTCTGCCGTTGGGGCCATAACCTACGAGCGGTATGGCGCTAGTCAGCACCTGTTCGCTGAGGTCACCTTCACTGTTTGTGGTCTAATTTCGACCAAGAAAGCACACATAGTGAGTATTTATTGTGCACAATTTAAAATTATTCGGAAATAAATATATAAAAAATCTTTCAGATTTTTTTTTCAATCAAATGGACGTGACAGCTATATCCACCATGTAAATCTACGGGTTCCCACGTTTGTCAACCAGTGTGCTATAAATACGCACTGAATAAGTGCACTGAACAGCTTACTTGACCAGTAATCTAAGTGAAGAAATAGTCAACATATATGCCGGCAGTTCACCACAGAATGCAGGCATTCTTATTCCAGCGCCGTCAAAACAACTGTCAAATAGCAGACGATGATGATGATGATGATTACAGGCCTCCCCTTTGAATCGGGGTGACGGCATGCGCCATCTAGCCTACCTTAATAGTTCGAGTTTAAATTCTGTCCCTCAACTCGGATGTCTTTTTAATTTTGCCCAGCCGCTACTCTTGGCTGGGATGTTATTTTATCGACTTCTCTGCTTTTCCTCCACCAATATTCCAGCCGCTGCTTAGTAATACCTACTGCTGACCAGTTAATGCTTCCATCAACCGCGAAGCCCAGCGCCTCAGGAAGTGTGACCTTCCCCCCCTTTCTATCCGGCTGAATCTTTTGGCATTCCATGACTATGTGGTCGATTGTTTCTTTATTTATGCCACATCCAACACATGTCTCATCCTGTGACGAATATCTGCTCCTGCAAGTTAGAGTTCGCAAGCAGCCAGCCCGCGCCTCAAAGAGCAACGCACTACCTTTATTGTTGTCATAAAAGTTCTCTTTCCGGATCTCTTGTTTGCTTGCCTTGTAGATTCCCAGCGATCCCTTCTTTTCCATCCTCTCTTTCCACATGAGCGTCTCTGTTTCCTTCACTTGCTTTTTAACTGGCCCCCTTTGCTTATTTGCCGCGGTCAAGTTATATTTAGTCGCCTAGCTTTCGCGTCCCTCTTCCGCCATTGGGTGTCCACACTTTTCAGGTACAGGTATCTGTGCACTCTGGCTGCCCAGTTCTTCTCATCTAAATGTCTAAGTCGCTCCTCAAATCGTATTTTACTTTGTGCTTCCCTCGCCTCAAATGAAGCCCAACCCATATCGCCTTGTACAGCCTCGTTTGTAGTCTTACTGTGAGCTCCCAGAGCTAACCTGCCGGACTGCCTTTTGGTTAACCTCCAGCCCCGACAGGATATCTGACTTTAAGCATAATACGGCGTTAGAGAACGTGAGCGCCGGCACCATTACCCCTTTCCAGATGCCTCGTACTACCTCGTACTTATTGTGTCCCCAAAAGTGCTCTATGTTTCATTACTGTTGCATTTCGTCTCCCTTTCAGTTTGAGGTGTTCTTCATGAGCATTCAGGTAGCCTTTTCCTTCATTAAGCCAGATCCCCAAGTATTTGTACTTATTTACTAACGGTATGTCTTCCTGTTGTATCCTTATTGGTGCTACATGAGCTTCCTCGATCGTTGAACACCATGACTCCAGATTTCTGTGGGTTAAAATGTAGGCCTAGGTACGTTGCCTCATCACCACAAATGTCAGCCAGTTTTTGAAGTTCTTCCGCATTATCCGCCAGCAGCACTATATCGTCTGCGTACATCAATCCCGGTTATAGGTAGCGAACAGGTTATAGGTAGCGCCCACCAATGTTGAGCGTTTGAACGAGAGCGGGGACACGCGTTCCCATGGGAACCCTGCTATCTGAGCAGGTCAGGTGTACAGTAGGTCAGCACGGAATCCAGCAAGCGACAACCACAGAACACCTACCAGCGACCCCATGCCAACCAGAGCCACAACGGGGAGCATTGCTGCTGTGAAGCTGCAATATGATTGTCGTTCGTTGCCTTTTATACTCGCGCCGAACCTATATTCAAGCTAGGGTAACGCAATCATCGAAAAGACAATGCATCGGTTCAGAACAAATTTCAAGCACGGTCGATTCGTGCTCGTCGGAGACTTCAACGTGTACATCGTGGCGGTTGACGTCTGCTGGCTAGTATCACACATATGATGTGTGATACTAGTAGTGATACACACAGTGATACTGTGTGTGGGCAGACAGAAGAGAACTGGGAGTGGGGTTCCTAATTCAAAGAAACATAGCTGGCAACATAGAGGAATACTATAGCATTAATGAAAGGGTGGTAGGTATTGTAATTAAACTGAATAAAAGATAGAAGATGAAGGTAGTACAGGCTTACGCGCCTACATCCAGCCATGATGCCGCTTCAGTTGAAAGCTTCTATGAAGACGTGGAATCGGCAATGAGTAAGGTAAAAACATAGTATACTATAGTGATGGACGACTTTAATGCAAAGGTAGGGAAGAAGCAGGCTGGAGACCAGGCAGTAGGAGATTATGGCATCGGCACTAGAAACGCCAGAGGAGAGCTACTAGTAGAATTCGCAGAACGCAATAATTTGCGGATTTCGAATACCTTCTACCGAAAACGAGAAAACCGCAAGTGGACATGGAGGAGCCCTATGGCGAAAATAAGAACGAAATAGACTTTATAATGACTGCACACCCAGGAATCGTGCAGGATGTGGAAGTGGTTGGCAAGGTACGATGCAGTGACCATAGAATGGTACGGTCTCGAATTCGCCTAGCCTTGAAGAAGGAACGACAGAAACTGATACGCAAGAAACCAATCAATGAGCTAGCACTGGCAGGGAAAGTACAGGAATTCAGAGTGTCGCTGCAGAACAGGTACTCGGCTCTTAGTGAGGAAAGCAACTTTAGCGTAGATACAATGAATGACAATTTGACGAGTATCATTACGGAGTGTGCAGTGGAAGTTGGAGGCAGGGTAGTTAGACAGGACACTGGCAAGCTTTTCCAGGAAACGAAGGACCTAATTAAGAAGCGTCAAATCATGAAGTGTCAAGTACAACCGACAAAATAGAACTGGCAGAGCTTTCGAAGTTGATTAATAGACGTAAAGTATGCGATGTAAGAAGGTATAACATGGAGAGAATTGAACACGCTCTGAAAACGGAGGAAGCGTCAAAGCAGTGAAGAAGAAACTTGGGATAGGCAAAAGTCGGATGTATGCACTAAGGGACAAAGAAGGCAAAATAACTACCAATATGGATAGGATAGTTTAAATAGCGGAGGAGTTTTACAGAGATCTGTACAGTAGCCGAGACAAACCACGACCTTAATACTATAAGAACTAGCAGTAACCCAGATGACACCCCACCAGTAATGATAGAAGAAGTCAGAAAAGCTTTGGAGAGCATGCAAAGAGGCAAGCTGCTGGTGAGGATCAGGTAACATCAGATCTGCTGAAAGATGGAGGACAGATTGTGTTAAAAAAACTAGCCACCCTGTTTACGAGGTGTCTCCTGACGGGAAGGGTATTAAAGTCTGGAAGAACGTTAACATCATCTAATACATAAGAAAGGAGATGACAAGGACTTGAAGAATTACAGGCCGATCAGCTTGCTCTCTGTAGTATACAAGCTATGTACAAAGGTAATTGCTAACAGAGTAAATAAAGCATTAGAATTCAATCAACCAAAGGAACAAGCAGGATTTCGAACAGGCTACTCAACAATTGACCACATTCATACTATCGATCAGGTAATAGAGAAATGCTCAGAGTATAACCAACCACTATACATAGCCTTCATAGATTACGAGAAGGCGTTTGATTCAGTAGAAATATGAGCCGTCATGCAGACACTGCGGAATCAGGGCGTAGATGAAGTATATATAAACATTCTGGAAGAAATCTACAGGGGATCAACTGCTACCATAGTGCTTCATAAAGAAAGCAACAGAATACCATTCAAGAAGGGTGTAAGGCAGGGGGACACAATCTTCCCAGTGCTATTTACCACGTGCTTACAGGAGGTTTTCAGAAGCCTAGAATGGGAAACGTTAGGGATAAGAGTTAATGGAGAATACCTTAGTAACCTGCGCTTCGCCGATGACATTGCATTGCTGAGTAACTCAGGGGACGAATTGCAACTCATGATTACGGAGTTAGACAAGGAGAGCAGAAAGGCGGGTCTTAAAATTAATCTGCAGAAAACGAAAGTAATGTACAACAACCTCGGAAAGGAGCAGCGCTTCGAGATAGGTAATAGTGCATTTGAAGTTGTAAAAGACTGCCTACTTAGGGCAGGTAATAACCGCAGAGCCTAACCACGAGATTGAAATAACTAGAAGAATAAGAATGTGGTGGAGCACATTCGGCAAGCACTCTCAAATTATGATAGGTAGATTGCCACTATCCCTCAAGAGGAAGGTATATAACAGCTGTATCTTGCCAGTACTTAGCTACGGAGCAGAAACCTGGAGACTTACAAGAGGGTTCAGCTTAAATTGAGGACGACGCAGCGAGCAATGGAAAGAAAAATGGAAGGTGTAACCTTAAAATACAAGAAGAGAGCAGAGTGGATTAGGGGACAAACGGGGGTTAAGGATATCATAGTTGAAATAAAGAAGAGGAAATGGACATGGGCCGGGCATGTAGCGCGTAGACAGGATAACCACTGGTCATTGGGGGTAACTGACTGGATTCCCAGAGAAGGGAAGCGGGGTAGGGGGAGACAGAAGGTTAGGTGGGCAGATGAGATTACGAAGTTTTCGGGTATAAATTGGCAGCAGCAAGCACAGGACCGGGTTAACTGGCGGAACATGGAAGAGGCCTTTGTCCTGCAGTGGACGTAGTCAGGCTGATGATGATGATGTCCCGTTATGGCACTTCCTCCGTGCGTTATGGTCTCTGGTGCAGCTCGTACGACAACAAGCCTCCTACCACCATCAGAGGGACCTGTGTCGACATTGCCTTCTTCAATTTTTAACTACAACGTACCCCTCATCGAAGATCTTCTCGCCTGCAGTGGTAACACACTTCATCGACCGCGAAATCGTAATCTCCAAAGGAAAACGCGCCACAGCTTTGTAATCAGTAATGTAATCCTTGTATATAGTTTAATCAATATGTAAATGTTTAAATCTTGCGTCAAGATTTTATATGATGTTTCACGGTTTTACCAATAAGCATTGCAGCTTCGCCCCACTCACTATCCTCACTTCATGAAGACGGCGACATTTTTCTTCAATGTTCTGCCACAGAACACCTATACAGTTCTGCGTTTCCATGAAGTTGATATATGCTTTTCAGTCATGTTTTTCAGTGCGATTGCGCGCGCACTCGTGGACAAGTCGCGGCCTCCCGCGGCGGCCCCAGCAACGACCGAGCGCGCCATGCTCAAATCTGCGCATACATGGCCGATACTTAGCACGGAGATAAAAAAGGGTGTAAACTGCAATGCAGATACGTCACTGGCACCGCGCATGCTCAGATTATGGTCCCTAGGATGAGATGTGGCGTACTTGCGACTTCAAATGTCGCTCGTGCGAATCCGCGCGCGACGCTCCATCGTTCTAGACATGAGAGTTGAGCCCCGTGCTTGCCTCGGGTCATCGATTGCCTAAACATGTGTCGAGTTTTTGGACACCGATTCGACAAACTTCCACGTTGTTCTTGTTTTTTTCTAAGGTTTTCTAGAAGTTGTTTCAAGTGCTCATACAGTCGTACATAATCGGTTATTTTACCATAATGATGCACAATTTCACCATATCACACTAACTATATGTGTGCAGTACAGAACATGACATTGTCAGGTATGTAGCAACTAAGAATTGTTATAAGAGCTACAGGCAGTATACTCGGCGATGTGCAACCATTAAAGCATTTAAAACGAAAGTTGAGGACAACTCATTTGGTGCAGCGTGCTTTTGCTTTTACACTGTGCAACAAAGCTTCAGCTTACAGACGCCACCTTTTGGCATATGGTTTAATGTGGCAGTGCAAGGCAGCACCCCAGAATCGTACTTGTGAACTGTTAACTTAGTCAAATAGTAGTAGTCTCACTTCTACACTGGTGCTCGGTACGTCATAGCCACCTACAGAAGACAATGGCGTAATGTGAAGGAGGTCCTATAGTCTTATACGAGCCCAGACTCGCAGCTCCAACACGAACAAAGATTATGGCTTTTGACTAATAAACAGATTGCATTACGGCAGGACTCCCTTTTTCAAGCAACTTCTTGTTGGAACACCCCTGGCTTCAGAAACGACTTAATATCATCGTGCTTAAGTAAACACTGAGCACATCCAACATTTTACTCTGTAACGAGTCCTTGTCCAGAATGTTGCTTTGTAGAGAGACTGCGCGAGAACTGCTCTGTAGGGTGTCGCTGAAGCATGGAGAGCCCTTTGACTAAGCATGGTGGTGCTGCCCTTTACTTTTGAAGAATCGCGATAGTGTGTAAGGTGAAGTTCTATGCTGCAGCATTACGTCCAAGAACAAAGCAGCAAGGATTTAGCCAGCCGTCCGGTTTTATGGTTTTAAAAGACATCCACGTGTCCGTGAGAAGGGACTTGCCAAGTGCGCTTTGTCAACACTAAAGTTTTAATCCACATTGTTCCGGAACTGAAAGAAGCCCTCTAGGCTGCTCTTTGTTGTTGCTTCCAGCGACCAATAACTTGCGCAGCATTGCAAAAAAACTGCCAAGATTGAGTACAAAGCCGAATTTTACGTACCGTACAAAGTCACAACCCCACGTTGTTAGACAAACGAAGAGCAATTGGTTAAATAGATTACGTACAAAACAAAAGAATCGCCACAGACAACCTTGTACAGAACTTGTGGATGTTTTAATAAATGATATGACAGGTGCGTGTGCCAACTTCCTGTGTGAAGCAAAAAAGAGTGTACGCTCTGCAGTTTGCCGTGCAATACCACCCCTTCCCCACATTGGCCCAATACATCCATAGTTGACAGACTAGAACATGCCACAGGCTGGGATGCAAGCACAGGCACACATACACACATACATAGCACAAACATATTTCACTAAAATGTAGGACTTCTAGCTTATGCTGCACAAAGGTATATAGTTTTAAGCACCATAGAGACTAGAGAATAAAAAAAATTAAGGGCTTAATCCTGAAAAAAACAAAAAAGAAAATGCTAAAAGCCACAGGTAGATTCAACATGTGGAAGAAGAGGGAACACGAGAGGTTGAGCCGTTTTAAAGTGACCTTGTCCGATTCAGCAGCATCCGAAAAATAATGCAGATTGCAGAGAAAATGCATGTTGAGCTATTGAATATAGTCTTATGTAGATGTTATCGAATTAAGAAGCCTTCCAATAAGCTACACCACACTTCCAGGACCGCACAGGAGCTTCAGATTTTGTGAAGCTCAGCTTTCTTGCCCGGAAGTTTTTTTCAAAAAATTTAACTGAAGTTCCCGACTATTATGTACAGGGTTGACATCAATGGTTTACGACTTTGCAATCTGAGAAACGCTGAGAACCAGCATTTCCACAGCCCGTTATTTCCCATTTCCATCTCGTACTGCCACCCCGTGCGAGCGATACAGTACTTTAACGGCTAAGCTAGCTGTGGCCACACTCTCGGTCTGCATGCTTTTGACTACAACATATGCTGCACCTTCTGGAGTGCAAGAAACTTCAAACCTCAAGGGAAAAAAAAAGAGAAAAAGGGAAGCTTCTGTTCATAGAAGCTGTAATTATACAAAAACAAGTTGCTTGACAGAAAGAATGCAAGGGAATTTAAATTCCCCAAGTTACAACCAAGCTCTGACGCTATGACTGCCACAAACATAAGCGAAAGCACACCAGAAGATTCCTCCGCAAGTTTTTACAGAGTGCCCCAAAACAAAAAAAGCAGCTTCACGAGCCGCGAGCAATGTTGAAAAATAGTTGCAGTAAAAAAAAAAAAAGGAATGTGTTCAATACAAAGCCGCATATGGCGCCAACAACCTCACAAGCTTTGGACGGAACAACGTGGCACTTCTTTCAGAAAACCTGCAAAAACGATCGGAAGAGAGATCGGGGATTACCTCAATTCACAGTACACTTGCTCCAACTATCTCGCTCCAACAGCCAGGGTACAGACAAGTTTGCAGTTGACAATACTCTCAGCTTCACCTACCGATAACTACAGTGGGTGGCGGTAAGGGTGTGCACGCACGTGTCCGTTCTTACAGTGAACATGGCTTGGCATTGCCACATGCTAGGAAGCACCAGTCCATTCAGCGGAAAATCGAAGTGAGGCGCACACATGCAAAGAAACCCAAAGGAGGCACTTTGCATCATCCGCTGCAGTACCGCAGTCTGCCACTCATGCTATGCTGTAGAACAGCTAGAGCGCTGCGCTCCTGCACACCTGCGCCACTTCCTTTCGATGTGCGGGCCGTGCCGAATGTACTGAAACTCACCTTAGCATTGCCATAGTGAGCCATGCCCAGAATAAAATTGGACGAGCGTGGACATGTGTGAAGGTCATGAAGGTCTAGTAAATCTTGCGCGGAACATGAGTTGCCCTTTTCTTACAAGATGTGAGTGCTTGCCAATTTGTAAACCGTAAACTGCTTGTGCATCAGTGATTGACCGCAGAGCGGAACGAAAGTACGTGCAAAAACAGGCCTTGCGTAGCACTTAGTTTGAATCGGTTAATATTTTTTTCTCTCTGTGATAAACAGAACTAAATATTCGTTTTCCTCATAACCTAGTGCCCGTGTTTCTTCATCAAACGTTCACGATCTCCTTGCCAGCGCCTGCATGCTGCTGTAATGCATCCAAGGTGTGCATAGCCCTCCCTCGTCAGAGATGCAGAGGCTACATTAGAGAGAAAAAATGCCGCTCGAACGTTTGGTTTGGGATCTTCAACACACCCTGCACGCCCACAACGATTGAAGAGGAGAAGCCTGAATTTTCCGGAGTAGGTCTCTTGGGCAGTTGTGCACTCAAAGGTCAAATGACCAGCAGCCCCGACTGAATGACTACACATAATGCGGCTCGTAAACCTTTGACAAAGGCTGCACGTGGGATCAGAGCCCCAGAGAAACGGTAAACATGGAACAAGCAGGAGAATACATTGTGATTATATATTAAATATGAATACACATCTTTCTCTACTGACATCAATTTTTCAGCAAATTCTCTAAATTAAAACAATATAGTGTCTTAAAAAGGTTGCAAAAGAACAAAAGAAACGCACCTTTCTAATCCTGTGCAAACATAAAATAGACTACAACAACAGACTGACTGAGAAGGGTGTATATATGCTTTAAATGAAGATTGCACCATCGAGATATATTAAGCTCAAGTGTTGTCACATTGACAACGCATCACACCACGCTGATTTGGTTCTGGCACACTTGAAAGCTACTAGCAATCTTAACATGCAGCCCAACACCTGTGACAAGTCACGAGGACTCAACGCACACTCCACTAAAGCACGCCAAACCAAAGAAATCCCACTTGCTACCACTAGTAAGAAACATGTAGTTGACACTTAATAAGTGACAAACGGGGTATGCTACACGAGACCAAACACCAAGTAAAAGCTTCGCAGTTATTTTTCGCCATCGACATTTAACCCTCGCAGTGAGAAGTTAATGCATTAATGACAGAGCAACCAGGTTTCGATGTGCGATAGAAAAAGTACAACTTGGAGAGCCCCACATTTTTTTTTTCCTGAGGAAGCTACAATTCATTCATAGCAGAAAGCGACATAGGAGGCGATAGAAAGTATGGAGCACAAAATTTGGGGTTACAAAAATGAAAACCACATTTAGGCGCCATAAAACACCAGTGGCAACATTACGAAACAGACAAACACCATTAGAGAATCTCAGCATCTTTTTTTTTTTCTTGGCTTGCAAAGAGTATTTTACCAGACAATTAACATACACCCACCAAATGCAACCAAACCGACGCCTCGTGAGCAAAAGTCGCAAGGTTAGCTGGAAATGCGCCACATACTGCATGTACAATGGGGAGTCCGTGGCGCAGAAAGCTGCGTCGCAGGTTGCACGGAAGTACACACGACACCTGACACACGAATCACAAAAACGGCATCGAGAAAAAAAAATTAACGGCGAGGTACATGTTAAAACGATGTATGATTTCGTGGAAATCCTCGACAGCGGAGCCACCGCCAACAAGTTCCCCTTGTCGGGGATTTAACCTGAGATACCTGCAACTGAATGCAACACGCGCATTCGACGCTGTGGGAAACTGCGACACTTTTCTTTCGGAGAAGAGTTTATGGAAGACGCACTGCACTTGCTCCCTCCTCGCAACCTTTTGTAAAAACCTAGTGGTAAAAACCTTTCAGCGTGCAAACTTCATTCCCTTCCCGCGTAATACTACTTCAAACAATCACCTTGTACTGCTTCTCTTGCCACTATCGTGTCCAGTGCAGTCGTGTGAGACCTGTAGCCCCAAGCTCATTTTAAAGCTTCGCGGAAGGCTTCTAGCAACCTTCAAGGTGAACGCAAAGATCTTTAAAAGGTTGTGAAAGACTTCGTACGGAAAGGACTGGCTATCCACACATGCACTCGAGTTGATTACTCAAGCCGTACACATTATGCCAAATGAGAATTTCAACGTTAGGCCTAACAAGAACTCTACCTTAAGCCCAACAAAACCTTTGTATTAGGCATAAAAAGACAGCCTCAATCAAGCCCAACAAATGCAACATTGTGGACGCAATGTTCAAAGAAAAAGGAACTACGAGTGTCATCAGCTGCAATTGCTGCGGATTGTCTTCAAAAGGACAACTCGAACATACTTGAAAATAGAAGTGCTCCTAATGTATTTGCACACTTAACTAGGGTGCACGTCTGGAACATTAACATTTTGAACATGAAGTATGAACCGTACAAAAAAAAAATCTACACAACATGTATTAACACAATGAATCGCTCGAACACAACATATAGGTACACTTTTTCACCCAAGAAGCCACAGTTGTTTCAATGCATATAAACATTTAGGAAACAGAATAGGGTGATCAAAACGCTAGCATTTCTAAAGTGCAGAAGGGTTACGTTATTAAAAATACACTAATCGTACAATGAAAACGTGCAACTTGTCCCTCCTGCAGCTATAGTAAAGTTGTGCGTTGAAAATGACCAAATACAACAGAACAGTGATTGCAGATCTGTGTTAATAGATTTCACGGAAAAAATAAAAACAGTCAGTTAAAATAAAGGAACATTGCAAAGAGACAAAAGAAAAGAAATGTACATAGAACACCAGTATATAATATCACTAGTTAGTGGAAAAAAAGGAAAAAGTTCGTAATCTCTGAGCGCATGTGGGTGTCCTCTCCAAAACTGTGCAAGGACACTGTGTCGTTGCGGCAGACGACGAAAAGTTGCAATCGTCTGCCACCGTTCTCACTTTTCTTTTTTTTGGTGGGGACGGGCCATGCACAAAAATGCACCTCATGATTCTTTCATGTCGCTGTACATAAACGGCACTACGAAGTCGTCCATGTTGGGCATGACGAAAATCCTCTGTTGAGGAAAGGAAGACAAGGAAAAATAAGTATGTTAATGTACGAACAATAGACCCAAACCTCAATATAATTAATTCAGCTTTAACGAATTACCAGTTATAACAAAATCAGTGAATAGCTTTGTCACAGATACAGTGTTACGAATAATAGTTTATAATGAATTTTTCGATATAATGACATATTTTTGTAGCAGATGCGACTGTTACAAGGTTTGAGTTACCAGCAAAATGTAACACTGTCACAGTCACCCAAGTCAAAAGAGTAACTCTGTCAGAGCTAGATTTTCCAAAAGCAACGTCGTTACTTTTGCGTTACCGTTTAAAGTAAGTTATTCTTTACATAACAAATGGTAGAATTCAATAAAAGCATGTGAAGAGCAGTGGGGAGCATCTAACGAGCGAATACAGTGTTCATGGAGTCTATTCCTTATATTCTTCAAGTTGTGTTAACAAACACCGTTCAGAAAGCTTTGCTTCCGATGGGCGTAGAGACCATTTTTAGCGCCCCTGCCACACCGGCAAGTTTACTAAGAACGGGATTAGCTGAACATGTCATTTCACCTGCTTATTGTTACATAATGAAAATACCATTCTTCAATTGATGACCGTAATCTTAGTCCACCTGAACCATTTTTCATCACTGAAAGCTGCTGCTAGATTATAAACACAGCTGTTTTACATAACCTGCCACAGCTTAACGACGGAAACGAAGTCAACTGAAAAGCCAACCGAAAACAAACATGGCCAATGATACGACGGGCCGTGGTTCATGGACGGCGCGCATGGTTACAGTCAACTGAAGCGGGGGAAGCACACTAGCACTCTAGCTGTGGAAGTGAGGCGGCGGCAGCTAATTCCTGTAATCACCATCTTGATCATCCAGGCATGACCAATCAGACAACACTTACGATAGAGGCAACAACGACAACAGAGCACAAATAAACAAGACTGGCGTCCAGCTGCTGTGGTTGAGTAGCTTACTTCGTGAAACATCCACCCGTGATACTATGTCATGAAACCTGTCTTAAGTTAGTCTAGTAAAAAAGTAAAATGCTTACAAATTACAGAAGCTAATAGTAATATAATATCTAAGGCTTTGCGTCCCGAAACCATGATGTTATTATGGGAAATGCTGTGGTGGAGGGCTCCGGAAATTTCAATCATCTGATGTTCCTTAACATGCACCAACATCACGCAGTGCATTTTGACTCCGCCTTGATGCAACTCCCGCGACCTGGATCGAACCCATGACCTTCGCATCAGCAGCCGAGCACAGTTTTGAGAACTCAATCAGATGAGTTCCTGTAACGACATAAACTTTCATTTTCATCGAATGGTATTAGTTTCCCCATGTGAAAGTGATATTATAAAGAAACAAAATTCATTGTAATTGACATTACATTTGCCATGCAATAGAAGTTAAAGTGCGTGCAATAGAAGTTAAAGTTCCTCCATAACTTCGCATACATGCTCACGAAACCCCGACGACCCCCTATCTGCGTATAATTCGTTCTTACGGAGCTTGAACAACGCTGAACAGGGCATAGCTTCGACGAAAGGTGGAGGGGCGGGACTTCTGAAAATCTGCTTCATTTGTCACGACGCATCGGCTACTGTAAGGATGTGCGACTAATGAATTGACCGTTGTCTGCTCTGCTTTTCTTTTTTTTTCGTTCTCAGTGTATCTAAGCATGCCAACCCCATAGAGGCGAAAAGACTATAATTTTGTTAAGTTATAGTATATCTTTGACAATTAGTTACATAGAAGTTTTGGCACTTCTGGCTTTCAGTCGTTTCGCGCTGCTGTTCTCTAGCCACCCGTCAAACACAATTAGCTCGGAGCCTTGGACGAAGGAATGCTCCACCCGAACACTAACCACATATTCAGAAATTCTCCTTGACTTGACTTGAAACCGCTTTCAATGCAGCGCGTTTGAAATGCGTCTGTACATTTGTACTGCCTCAGCACCGCCTGAAGACAGAGCGCTCGAAATGCGTTTGTGCTGCATTGAAGTCGGTGGCAAGTCAAGTTCAAGCAAAGCAGAGTTTTTGAATGCGGGGGTAAGAACAGAGCTAGAAGCTCAAGTGACAAAAAGCGCATAGGTTCGCACACCCTCAAGGAAAAAGGTAGGTGAACTTGGCTAGCTCTTCAGTAGCAACATGATGGATTTACGACACACAAATGAAGTAAACTCTGAACACGGTCTTCTACATGAAAGATACTCATCTAAGAGACTTCTCCTAGACTGCAAGAGTATCCCTTTTTTTTTTTGAAAGTTGAAAGGTGGAGAGGATATAATAAACAAGAAATTTAGATAAAAAGAGAATTTAACTTCAGCTTTTAACGAGAGTTTCCATTGGACATTAAAAAAAAAGTAGCTGTAACTGTACTTTGCATTAGTTACCAAGTAAAAAAATAACAGTGTTACCGTTACAAGTTCCTCAAAATGAAAAGTAACTAGTTACAGTTACAAGTTACCAAAAAGTAACTAGTTACCTGTAATGCATTACTAGTAACTAGTTAGTGCCCAAGACTGCATAGTAGAAATAACAACAATGTCATACAAACAACAATTTATACGTCGTGAAATATATATTGTGATGTATACACTGTATACACATCTACAGGCTCCGCCGTGCAGACAGATGCACGTCATGCACACTCTGCGGTGCATGTTCCAATATCTGCCAAAGTAATCTGACAATTTCAAAACATCGCATGACAAGTAAATCAGCCGATTTACCGCATGATGTATACGTTGTGTATACATTTTGTCATTTATGGTCTTCACCTTCGTGACGGTTGTGAGTTACGCCATGCATATCCCGACATATACCAAGCTAATGAAACAGCCCCAAAGGCTTCATGGTGCACATACATTAAGTAATTTATGCCATTCACATCATGACATGTCATACGGTTTCCATCTTTGTAATGCATATATGTAGTACTATTCACATTCCGATATACAGCAGACTCTATATATACAACCTCACTGGACAAAAAAAAAATGCTTCAGTCAACAGGCTGTCCATCACAAAAATGAACATGGGCGCAGAGTTCAAGTAAGAAACTGATCATATTTTAGGTAGCTCCGTATAAACAGCAATTACTTTTCAAGAGATTTCAAACGACAAAGTCCTCTCTAAATACCCAACCAACAACACAGTGACAAACAGTGAACTGTGACTGCATGCATAGAAAAAGAAACACTAAAAGTGGCTTTGGTTCGCCTGCAATAATAGGCAGTGTTGCAATACATTAAGAGCATTGCATTCTGGCTGTCCCTATTTGGCGACAGTCACGGCTTGACTCGCATCCCTTGACTCGCGTCACGATGCTCTTTCACGGAGTGCTTTCGGTGCTCTCACTACTTCACTAGTGTTTTTACTGCCAAAGCCGGGACTATCAAAAATGAGTGCCAGTTGAAGCGGCCATTGTCACCAAGATTACAGCTGCTTCAAAGCAGTGATAGTAATGCAAACTTGTCCCATAAAAGCAAAAATTATATATGTGCGATTTGAGCAGAGGTAACAGCAGCCCTGAGCAGTCCACTGTGCATTGGCCTGCTGTGCCACCATACTCAAATGGATGGAATGTCTCATACGCTGCATTTACTTGTTAGCACTCTGATCACAGCCTTGAAGGGCACCCAAACTACCTCAGAAAATTTGTTTAACATCTCGAGTAAATGCAGCATCACGCTCAGAATACCATCATCACGAACAATGTCAAAGCAAGCAGTGCTACAAGCTGTAAATGCGCCCCTAATTTCAAGAAACAATCCCTTTTTTTTGGGTCTTTCGATGATGCTCAACATTGGCAGCGACGTCAACATTGTCATACTATCCACAAAAAAATAATGAGTTCGTCAGCTTGCAGATACAAGTGGCCCAGCTGCTGTTTTTCCTTTTTGCACTGCAAGAAACACTCTGGAGAAAAAGGCGAGATCGGCTGATCAACGCCACTTAGCAAAGGAGTGGGCCCTGCCTTTGGATCGTCGGCTGCACTATTCCGGCAGCATTCCGAAAATTGGTCGCGTATCAGCGTGCTTCGTTGCAAATGTCGTCGAAAGACTTGTAGTTTTCTGCCAGCAGTGTCTTACAGCAAAAGCTACTATGACATCACAACAATGGTCACGTGGGCCGCAGTTGTCTGCCACCACCGATGTACTTAACCACTATTGCGCAAAATAAGAAACGCCAGGGACACAATGGGATTCAAACCCGGGTCTCTTGCGTGGCAGCCCGGCACTACCACTGAGCCACACCGGTGCTTGAAACTTCGCGGCAAATTGGCCTTAGGCAGGCTTGATGACAGAAAAGGAATCACGTTAATATCTGTAATAAAGCATTTTATAAGTGAGAACAAACGACCAGGCCTCACACTATGTGAATTGCGTTACGAGTGGGTCGTCAATGCTCCAACTCCCTCAACTCCCCCCCCCCCCCCCCTCCGACTACAACTTCAGGTATATTTTCTCATTGTCAGCAACAGTATGAAAAAAATTGCCCAAATTTCCTTGCAAGTGTGTAGCACGTACCACGCTTCTCCAAAGAATGATGAAGGATGGCATAGTGAATGCCTCCCGACTACACGAAAATTATGATTTATGATGCGTTAGATACCTGCAATTATGCTTGAAACAGTTACCCAAAGAGTTCATAAAAAAGGTTCTGAAAAGCCACTCTTTCAGCTTTCACTGCGACTGTGTTGCGCGTTCCACACAGGTATGGCAAATTTTTTGTGCATAGCGTCGCATTTTCATCGCAGCACAGTAAAAAACACTAAGGTCTTTAAAAAACATATTTATGTATTTTCTAGTAAAGGAACACAACACTTAATACTTGCGTATTGATGCTTCGGCTCAAATGTGCATAATATTTGCTTTTGGATTGACAATGTTCCCAAGCATGAACGCAGCCACCAGTTCAAGATGGCTGCAAATTCAGCAAGTGCTTAAACCTTGATCGGGTGGCTGAATCATGTGAGAAACACATGAAACACAGACAGACCGAAATTTCCGAGTTCAAGTATCTCAAGAAAGACTATCGTCTGTAAAAACTATGATGACTGCAAGCACGTTGAAGACTCTACCCAACTGCAACACCACAACTACTTTTCGACCTCTGGATGGTTTAGGGACCCCTTTAACGATTGTGATCGCTACACCTATACGAGACGCTACACACAGTCATCACAATACAGCGCCACAGGTGTTGCTCGCAGGCCTGGCCTAACCCACCTGGAATTCGAGGAAGAGCATCTTCTCTATGCGCTCTGTGACCCGGGCAATGGTGACCTCTTTGGCTCCAAGCTTGGGTCGCGCCACCAGCTGCATCTTGGGCAGTGTGCGAAAGCCGTACCTGCGTGGAAGGCAAGCACAGCTCCTATTACAAATCGTTGGCGTTTTTGAGCCAAAAAGCACAACATCATTACGAGACGCCATAGTGGAGGGCTCCGGAAATTTTTTACCACCTGGGGTTCGTTTACGTGCACCTCCTCAAACCTAAGCACACTGGCCTCTAGCATTTTGGCTCCATTGAAACGCATGCAGGATTCCGTCCTGCAAACTTGCTTGGCCGTCGAGCACAATAACCACTATACCTCAGCGGCCGGTTATGTAAAGCTCAGAATTGCTGCATGCTTTATTTTAAATTCTAACATTATGCCCAGATCGGGTATAACAAAAGTAAAAACTGCGAAAGGAACAAGAATGGCACAGGACTGTAATCCAGTGCCATCCTTGTTCTTTTTGCACTACAGTTTCTTAGTTATGTTATCCATTCAGATGTATGGGAGCACATAGTGTGGATGAGCGATCACTAGATGGTGCGTGCCTCTTATTGGATGGAAGCGATCATTCGAGACGTTTCAACTTTCGAGTACTCGCTCTTGGTGCGCTTCATTTTTCGCTTGGAGTAGCTGCGCAACAAGGCGGCAGAGTGCAGAGCACGAAATGCGGCTGCACCACGCGCTCGCAGACAGAACCCGAGGTGAGAGCCGGCCAAGCCAAAGCTGCACGGAGGCGCTGAGACACGTATCCCGACGTTTGAGCCCGCAAAACATAAGGTGCACGGCGACGCCGAGAAGTGGATCCAGAACTGCAAGAGCCCAAGAAGCCGCGAGGAAACGCGGGTAAAAGCGGGCGGATCCCGAAGTGGGGCGATGCGCAGTTGTGCGTTTCAAGTGCGACTTTTTAGACAACAGTTGCGGCCACAGCTGCAATAGTCTGCGAAGATGTGGTTTGCCAACAAGCTCGTCACGGTATCGACACGACTGACGGAACGGACCAAGCTTCGCCCCATTCACCATCATTCATTCCCGGGATATGTTGCGATTTTTAAAGAAGAATGGACGAACCACAAACTGCATATAGGAGCTTGTCCTAGGGTGCGTGTCCACTCCCTTTTTGCTTTCGTAAAAACTGAGTTTCACTACAGAAAATAGCACAACCGCCGCTTGTTACGTGAACAGCCCCGGTTAGATTCTGCCTCAGACCCAACATTTTCTTTTATGCAGCGGTCTCCTGCCGCCGTGCGCCGCAGCAAGCCAGCCCCACACAAAAGTGGCTTCCTGCCCGCATGGAAGTGACGTTCACTTTAAAATTATTACCGAAAGCTAGTTAAATGTGTAAATTATTTTTGTGTAATGCGTTAACCTTACAAACATTTTACTAAGCAGGTGTTTAACGAGGTCAATTAGCCTAGGTTTGTTATTTTAATACATATTACAAGTATTTAAAGTACAGGGGCGCCATGGGCACGGCGGCTTGCGAAGGTAAACACTGTCGAGGATGGTAGCCGCCTGCGATGTCTTAGTGGTGACAAATCCGACGAAATCGTGGCCATGGCCTAGGCCACTCCCAGAAGAAGGACTGGAGTGTCGTCGCTGCTTCACTGTGATTTGCTGGATGCTTAGTGAACCTGGTTGTTGGAGCTAGCGCGGCCGTCCACCGCGCCGCAGCTTCATCTGAGTGTGTGCGTCATAAAGTTTCTCAGTATGATGTGTGGATTACAGTTGTTGACGTTACTGCATTTTCTAGATTACAATGCCAAGTGTGGTGTTGTCAAAGGTGAAATGTTCTTGCTGCCGAGTTTTGCTTGTCGCGAAGGACAAGGTCGACGATTGAAATAAATGCTTTCGCACAGCTAGTTCACTTGTGACTGACTGGACGCACATGCATGAAACCCCAGTGCGTCGGCGAAGTGGTTCATAGGTGGATGGCAACAACTTTACTGTAATGTTCTTGCGAAGCCTGTGATCTACAAAGGCCAGAGCTACTGCATTGCCGTCTGCTTTGTCAAGTGCGAACACGTACGGCTGTTCTCATCCGTTGCTACGTGAATGCTCCCGTGCTGTCACAGGCTCGCGCGTGGTTATTGAGCAAGGCAGACAAGCTGTTTTTGTAGTTAGATAGATGGGCTAACGCTGTCGGCACTTGCCCTTGGGCATTGTTATCAAGTGCTGATCGCCGAGAACATTGCGGTGACACGTCAGTAATTTTAAGAAAGCGGCCTGCGGTTACCTCGTCAGGTAATGGTACACTGAGCAACATAAAAAAAAAGTTGCCCGAGACTACGTTGCAGTGCACCTTTCTGTCATCAAAACTTGATAAACCGTGGAAATCAACAATCCTGACACCTGTGCCGAAGAAACCAATGCAGCCAGCTGCATTCGAGTTTTTTGTGTCTTTTTGAGTCTCGCGCCGATTAAGAGCACTAATTCGCAAAACACTTTATCATAATAAATATAGTCAATCCTGCAAGAGTCATCGAAGATACAATATTAAAGGGCCTGTGGACGGGACCACCTACCAGCAGCAAGTAGGGCTGATGAGGAGCGACGCAAATGTTAAAACAATACATGCGTGAAGAAAAAAAAAAGAACATAATCGATAACTGCAATGGGACTTGAACCACCGACCCTCCACCGTTGATGTGTTGCTTAACCAACTCGCCACAGCTGCCTATCAGCTTGAGAGGGCAAACAAGCCGGTTTTGTATTGTTGTCAAGTAAACCTACACTAACATTTTGTTCACTTTTTCGTTGGACGTAATTTTAACTGCTTTTATCGTATGTCTAGACGTACCGCTAGACAATCCCCCACTATTCAAAAAAGCGCCTAACCGAAAATGCATGACGTCACTTTCGTGCGGCGCAGGAGCCGTCTCTGTGTGGGGGTGGCTCGTGCGCCGCGCGGCGCAGCAGTCTCTGCCTTTCTTTATTTGCATCCTAGAGATTTTTTTTTGGTCACAAACAATGCTAATACTGCGCTCCTAACCAATCACAACCAACATCAATAATTCTGCAAAGAAGGCTAAATCAACATTCAAAACTCACCAGATGCGGTCAGTGGGTGGGGGTGGGATGTGGAGGGCTATCGTGCCCACCAGGTGGCTGATCTCAAACTGTGAGCACGAGGGGTGTGTTGGAGACCTCCTCCATCTTCCGTTGATTGTAGCGATTCTCGGTAGCCTGCTGGAAGTAGCGAGATTGCGCAATCTTGTCCACCAGCTCCAGCAGCTTTTTTACCCGTTGCCCGTCGCGGAGCTCCTGCAGAGACAGTGAGAGGGACGACCATGCTTGAGAGAAAGAGAGGCTAAAGACTAGAGGTCGATAATGAAGAGAGTCCTCTCAGCTGAAACTACGACGGGAAAGAAAGAAAAAGATAATACCCGTGACACCACTCATTTGAGGCACTATTTCCATGTATGGGGAACAAACACATCATTCCAAAGGGGTATCGTGCACGTTGAATAAAGCTAAGTAAATACAGTCACTGCCGATTTTTCGGAAACCCGAATTTCCAGACATACCCGATAATTCGGACATCTTCACGGCACCGCCACGAGCCCCATAGAATCAATCTATAAGGAAGTCTGAAATTTCGGATGCTCGAACCCCCGGAGTCCAATTTCCAGACTTTTTGACGCGACGGAAGGTCAGAAACCACCACTGACCTCCAGTGGAAACCACCACAACTGCGTCACACGCGATTACGATCGCATAAATGAGCGCGCCGGTCTACTGGGGCGGCATACGTTGCTTCGACTCGTTGATCGTTAGCGGAGAAAGCACACACGGGCCTCCGAGATTCCCAACACTGGCCGTGTTTATCGTGCAAGGGTGCTTCGCTGACATTCGAAACTATCCGCCCGGAAATTTTTTGGCGCCAATAAAGTTTCTTTCGCTTTAGCGCTTGTGCGGGTCACTCTGGCTTCCCGCGCAGCGCTTTCGCGAAGCGTTTCACCACTTCGAACTAGAACAAACCGTCACACACCGATTTGGTCTGGCCATGCTGGCTATCTTGAATGTTTACCAATGCCACCTCCGGAGTACCCGAGGCACCGTCGCTTGCCGTCGCGCCGTTATGTTTACGCAGCCTACATGGTGTTTGGCTAGCCTAGTGCGTGGTTGTGGAATCGTGTGAAGTGTGCTCTGCAACACTAAGCCTAGGTGCTTCGACGCTCCACAGCAAATTCCTTTGTTCACATCGTGATGATTTCGCTTGCCTGCGATGGCCCTCACTCCGCCTTCGTCGTCTCGCTGATGGCATCGAAGTGCGGAAAAACAATACCATCGGTTAACGATGGAGAAGAAAGCCGCCATATTAAGTTAGTGAAGAGTGCCGAACGCAGGCTGACGTGAGCAAGGAGTTCGGCATTTCCAAGCAAACAGTTTCAGATTTCCTGAGAACAAAAACAAGATCTTGAAAGAGGCCGAAAAAAACTGTCTGGTGCCCAAAAGATGAATACAAGGCAAGGTGTTCATCCAAAGCTGGAGGACGCTCTCGTCCTGTGGCTTAATTGAATGATTGTGAAGCGGTTGCTAGTCTCGGGCTGCATCTTGAAACAAAAAGCGGAAACTCTCGTGCTTTGAATGGACATCACGGATTTTAAGTTCAGTGATGGAGGGCTGAGAAACTTTAAGCATCGAAATGACCTCAAGTTCAAGAAGATGTGTGTGAAAGCAACGCCATCGACAAGGCAGTTATTGCGCAGTACTGCAGTGGAAACTCCCGTCTTTGTTGCAGCAGTTCTCTGTTGACAACATTTTCAGCTGCGACGAAACTGGCTTGTTTTACAAGCTGCTGCCGGAAAGACAACTCGCTTTTGCTGGTGACACATGCCATGGTGGCAAGCATAGCAAAGAATGGCTGACCGTTCTTGTCGGCAGCAACATGTTGGCAGCGAGAAACTTCCTTGTTAGTTATCGGGAAGTCCAAAAGCCCGAGGTGTGAAGTCCAAGAGCCGAGGCGTTTTAAAGGG